>JAWQFJ010003016.1:241216-256216 GCA_034096865.1 Theodoxus fluviatilis
AGTGAGTTACACATGTGAGAGATGATGAAATGTGATGTTGGTAAAATAATCGACAACAAACATCAAGGAATCATACCTTGTAAGAATGTCAAGAAATGAAAGCTTTGATGATGAAAGTCTTTTCTGAGGCAGCAACATGCACTCTGTATTTGTATTTCTAGATGGAGGCAGTTCCAAAGTTTCTCCATACTAGGAGTTTTTTTATTTGTGTCTGTTTGCAGCCAGGCCAGGTGAACTGTCTGGATGTTGGGCTGAACAGGAACTTCCAAGCCAGCCAGATACAGGACCGCAAAACCAAGAACAAAGACCTCCTGCTCAAGGAGGTGAGCAGAGGGACAGTGTTGGCTTTGCAGTGGATGATGATGACCCATCTTGGCCTGCACAAAGGCTCTCCAGGCTTTGATTTAACTGCAGAGATGAAAAGACAGGACTGAAGTGACCCAGTCTCACTATATTTTTACTTTCCCCATATTTGACCCTATGTGACCCTTTCCCACAAAACCAATTGCATGTCGGCAAGTTAGAAAGCTGAGGAACAGTCAGAAATCGAAACTTGGGATCAACAAAATAGCTTTTTAAGTTTTTGGCATGATTGTGTTGTTTAGTATGTCTTCTACATTACTGATTTCTTCTTTTATCGAAATAATTTTTTTTTGTAAAATAATTAATTTCAAGCAATCACTATTCACAAAAAACTGTTGATGAGCTGAGAACAATGTCATATGAGCCTATTTTGAAAGCTTTGTACTTTATCAACCTAGCAGACTACTACATACTATTTGATATCATCTGAAAGCTAAAGATAGCTGAAAAACGGAGGCAAGACTCAACACTTTGTCATGAGAATGGATTAACCAACAGGTATGTTTTATTGAAAGGAATTATGCATAGTGAGATTGTAAATATAGTCATGACCCCATAATGTATGGCTGGACTTTGTCCGTTTAGTGAATTTTCACCGCCTGACCTTCAAAGGGCCATAACAGTGAAATAAAAAGATGTCTTAATGATTTTGGCAACAGAAAAGCTCTTGATGTGTAGTTTACAATGATGCACAAAATACAGTTTGTGATGTTTGCTGACACATGACTAGTTTTGTGGGAATGGATCACTTATTTGCAACTCCCACTCAACTCCAAGCTGTGCCTTGGCACTGCTCATAGAGAACTTCAGTTTTTTAAATATATCTTGGTATTCATATCGTGCCAGAATCCTGTAATGTATGATGCTTCTTGTCAGTTCTCAAACCTTAATTTAACAGTCACATTATTGCAGAAGCAGAAAATCTGGCACAAATGTGCTTGAATGGTAGAATTCCTACACACACACACACACACACACACACACACACACACACACACACACACACACACACACACACACACACACACACACACACACACACACACACACACACACACACACACACACACACACACACCTTCCCCAATTTTACTTGAAAGATCACTATTAAATATGATGCTAAAAGACATAGAAATTTTGGTTTTCTTTATTAATGATCACATAACTGACAGGTGAACCTGAAGTAACTCTGATGCAAAAGGTGCATTTTGATGTTCATGTAGCTGTAGATGAAGGGTGCAAGAACACTTCCATGTCCGAAAAAGTCTCAAAATTATTTTGCAGTTCAGTTGTTGGAAGAAATACATGTAGGTGCCACATTTCTAGACTTTGATTCCAAATTCATTTACCATCTGTTGTTGTTAATTGGATTTCTATTGTTGATTTGTTGCTTGATTTTATTGTTGTTAGGTGCAATGACCTTTTCAGAAATTAACTGTTGGATATTGAAGTGATTTTTCTTTCCAAGCTGACATCTGTGCTATTGAAAAGCCATTGTGTGTTTCAATTGCAGGTTGCCTACTTAAGAAAAGCTCAGGACAGATGCAGAATGAAGGTATCCAAGGCTATTGATAGGTGTGTACTACATAGGCTTTCACACTCAGTTTTTAAGGATTAAAACAAAGAGTATGCAACTTTTCAAATAATTCCTTTTAAGGTAAAGATCTTTGAAATCAAGATAAGTTCAGAATAAAGGATTCTTTCTGCCTGTGACAGTGTGATTCAATGTGTGGATCATTCAGAAAAGTGAAGATACATAAATACCGGTATTTCTCCTATCATGAGAGCGCCTTGCCTATTGCTATGTCTGGTGGTGTAGCTAAAGGCTAGGGCATCTTTATAATAGTTTTTCTCTCACTGCCATGTCGCAACCACCTGGCACTCCTTTGATGTGAAAAAGATATGAATTCAGAATGTGCACTGAAGTAAAAGTAAATATTAACATCATTATACACATTTTATTTATCATGGAGGAAGCATTGCAGCTGTTGTATTCACCGTTTGGCCTTGGAAAAATAAAAATATAATCATAATAGACGAAGAAAGAAAAAGAAAGAAAAGAAAGAAAAAGAAAAAAATCTGAAAAGTGTCTGTATTACAAGTCATGCCCCTCTCAATGCATTATGGGTTTCTTGCCAAACTGCCATGGATGGAGACAGAGCTGTCATGCTAATGCTGACTCTCTGCCCCCCACAGTTACTTTCACCGTGCTGAGCTGTTTGAGGACAACGATCCCTTCCTAGCCAGTCCTATCCCCTCCAACCCCTGGATCAGCACTGACAAGACCTTCTGGGAAAACTACTATGACAAGTCAGTGCCACAACCTCACCTGCTCTCTTGTCTTATGGTGGTGTTGTCCTGGCAACTGTGTGACTGACAAACTGGTGCTGGAGTCCTCACACAATCTTGTCCCATCAGTCTCTATTATTTGTTATTACAGCTGCCACTAGTAATTGTTGGAGATAAAAGTTGTCGTGGGTGGCATCTTAGTACCCTTGTTGTGTGACGTCTGTCTTGACCAGTTTTGAATGGAGCCCAAGTTTACCCACCTGGGTGGTGGCTTGTGTAATCTACTGTAGCTGCTGCTGCTTTGACATCATGGTGAGAAGGAAGATGCTTGCTCCATTGTTTATGCTGCATGGTGTTGATGTAATGACATGCCTGGTGTTCTAGGTGCACGACGCTTGGAGAAGCAACAAAGCTATTAGGTATAAAAAACTTTTAGACTGCTGATGCTTGATCTGTGTCCCTCCTCCACCCCATCCCCACCCCCAGCCAACCCTCGCCTCCACCTTACCCCACCCTCACCCCCCATCCCACCCTCACCCCCCACCCCCACCCCACCCCCAAACTCTGTGGCCTAGTGGTTAGAACGTTCGACATGCAGTTGCTTGCAGCCCTGATGGGTGCGGTGTTCGAAGCTGCACAGATCCTAGAGTTGCCTCCCTGGGCAAGGTGCTTCCCCCACATTGCCTCCCCTACCAAGGAGTAAAACTGGTCACTGGGCGCTGCACAGATCCTAGAGTTGCCTCCCTGGGCAAGGTGCTTCCCCCACACTGCCTCCCCTACTGAAGAGGAAAACTGGTCACTGGGCGCTGCTCAGATCCTAGAGTTGCCTCCCTTGGCAAGGTGCTTCCTCCACACTGCCTCCCCTATCGAGGAGAAAAACTGGTCACTGGGCACTGCACAGTGGTGAATAGGGACAAAATTCCCCAAAAAGAATTTCCCGAAAAATAAAGGACGTAAATAAAGATTATTATTGTTATTATCACATTGTTTCCATAGTTTAGGTAATAATTTTTGACTCACATGCGAAGCAAAAGTGAGTCTATGTACTGAGCCGTGTCGTCCGTCCGTCCGGGCGTCCGGGCGTCCGTCCGGGCGGGCGTCCGTCCGTAAAAAACTTAAACGTTGGATTTTTCTCGGAGACTATTAAGTCTATCAACACCAAATGTGGCATGATGGTGTATGATGACAAGGCCTCAAAAAACATACATAGTGACTTGACCTTGCTTCAAGGTCAAGGTCACAGGAGCCATAAATGTGGTCTCAAAAACAGTCATTTTTCACATTTTCCCAATTTTCTCCCACGTTATTGAGAATGGCGACCTTAGCTACAAGTGGTATATAGGTCAAAGCAAGCCCTATCTTTTGATACCAGTTTGGTTGACCTTGCTTCAAGGTCAAGGTCACAGGAGCTCTTCAAAGTTGGATTGTATACATATTTTGAAGTGACCTTGACCCTGAACTATGGAAGATAACTGTTTCAAACTTAATAATTATGTGGGGCACATGTTATACTTTCATCATGAGACACATTTGTTCACATATCATCAAGGTCAAGGTCACTTTGACCCTTATGAAATGTGACCAAAACGGGGTAGTGAACCACTAAAAGTGACTATATCTCATGGTAGAAAGTGCCAATAAGCACCATTGTGCTTCCTATGTCTTGAATTAACAGCTTTGTGTTGCATGACCTTGGATGACCTTGACCTTGGGTCAAGGTCACATGTATTTTGGTAGGAAAAATGTGTAAAGCATTTCTTTGTGTATGATGTCATTGGTAGGTTTAGTTGTTTGACCTTGACCTTGAAGGTCACCTGAAGGTCAAGGTCATATAAAGGTCAAGGTCAAGCATGTGAGTCGTATGGGCTTTGCCCTTCTTGTTGGTGTATTTCTTTGAGATACAGTAGGCTTGTTCAGGAGGCGCAGCGCTGCAAAGCGCTGCTCAGAGCTGCATGTGATTCACTCTAAACAGCAATTTTGGGGCGTGATTCACTCAGCGCTGAGCAGCGCTGTGCATTACCGATTCGAGGTGATTCAGACGATTTTCAAAATGGCGTCTTCGATCCCGCACTGGCCGTCGATGCGTAAAATAACCCTCAGAAACATCATTTTGGGACTGGAACGGGCTTTATATGCGCGAATAATGGCAAGTAAGGATCCATGACACAGTAGTGGACTTTATTCATGCAGAATACATTTAAACGTGCACAAACGATGTCTGTGGCAAAGAAAACACTTTCTTAGCGTCTATCAACACAACATGGGGTGCAGAAGATTTACCTCCCCTTTGACAAGTGAAGCGCTGCACAAAATCTGTAAGTGTTCAGGAGAGGCAAAGAGCGCTCCATTGCCAACATGAAGCGCTCATGCAGTGCTTTATACTCCTGAACAAGCCTAGTGTTCTCACACACTGCAGGGTTGTGTGTGGTAATATATCACCAAAGATCCTATATACACTAAGATGACTCACTCCGATGCTTTGAGCGAGGTTTCTTTGAGAGTTACCTCCCCCTATGGAAATGCTACTTCTGAGCGCTGTGTTGACAACATTGTATGTGCGCGTGCGTGTGGTGTGTGAAAGGAATAAAGTTTGGTGTGAATTATAATGTACAAGGTATGTATAGGTTTTCTGGATGTTTGTTGAAACCATGCATGTTTATTTTATTACTCTTTTGCATTCAGATGGTAAATTTCTGTATATGTAGCAGGGCTCTCTCTCTCTCTCTCTCTCTCTCTCTCTCTCTCTCTCTCTCTCTCTCTCTGTCTCTCTCTGTCTCTCTCTCTCTCTGTCTCTCTGTCTCTCTGTCTCTCTCTGTCTCTCTCTGTCTCTCTCTCTCTCTCTCTCTCTCTCTCTCTCTGTCTCTCTCTCTCTCTCTCTCTCTCTCTCTCTCTCTCTCTCTCTCTCTCTCTCTCTCTCTCTCTCTCTCTCCGGCGGCTAAACCTCGCGCCGGTCGGACATGTTTGCTTCGCTCCGGCCAGTTCACCGTATCTTGATAATAACAGCAGCACCATGCCAGTCGCTGGACTTCCAGCTGCCCTGGAGACGCTCTTGACATCCTTGCTGGCGTCAGAGGAGCAAACGAGTTGGAAGGTGGACGGTGATGAACGTGGAAATGTCGTTGTTGTGTTGAGATTTAGGCAGCGCGACAGTCAGCCATTGCTTACGAGCGACAGGCGAGGCTTTTGGCGTAAGAAGACTCCAGCACAGAGACGACGGGACCATCAACGTGCAGAAGAGCATCGACAGAGGGGTGAGCAGAGACATTCTGAATATTTTTCGCGAGCAAATTGTGTCAACATTGATGTCGTGAAGAGAACTGTTTCTGCCCACGCTGCTGCACGAAATACTTGCTCCCTAAAGTCGGCCGACTACGTCACACAGCCACCCGTGACCTCTGACCCCTCCAGCTGTGCTGATAACACCGAAGAAGCAGCAGCCCCTGTCTCCCACAAGGATTCCCCTGCAGTAGAGGCACCATCCCTACAAGATGACCCACACAGCGCTACGGTTCCATCTCCTAGCAAAGAAGCAACTTTGGAAGACCTCCAAAATGCGATGAGCGAGATGTCTCGGAGCATGTCTCGTGCCTTGGAGAAACAAGTGCTCACTTTCGAGAACAGCATTGCAGGGGTTTGTGGTTTGAGCAAAGTCACCGACCAAGCTTCATGTCTTCCATCGACTGCTACCAACTGCCTGCCCGATCCCGAGGCACCCGACAAGAGGACCATCCTGTCGTCACCTTACAGACCACCCAGTGACACCCGACCAGCACTTCGGCCTAGATCAGCTGTTCGCCAACGCAGCAGGGATGCCGCCAGCGTAAACAAGCGAGCTGCGAGCAGGACGTCGCCGACGCGACTGCAACCTTCGCGGGCTGCACGCAGAACATGAACTTTCTCATGAACTGATTCGATGCACTTGTGCGCGTTGCATTTCCCGAAACTGGTTGCCAGTTTTTGAAGAACTTATTGTACATAATCGTGTTTCGTTCGCGCTTCGTTTCAATGTAATGGGCCGGTGGCCTACACATTAAAAGTTGTTCAGTTTCTCTCTCCCCCCCCCCCCCCCCTCTCTCTCTCTCTCTCTCTCTCTCTCTCTCTCTCTCTCTCTCTCTCGCTCTCCCCCCCCCCCCCCCCCCCCACCTCCCCCTCATTCCACCCTTATCTGTTTACCATTGTCTTCCTGTCTGGACCTGACCCTAACTTATGTCTCTCAGCATCGTTGTTTTCTGACACTGCTGTCATGGCTCCACGCTACCGCTGGGCCAAGTACAGTTATTGTTTTTTTCCAACACTGTTGACCCCATCTGCCCACTCTAATGGATGGAGGGAGAGAGAATGCCAGAACCCAATAATAGAGACGATAATACAGACGACAGTCTAGGGATGGAGAGGGATAGGGGAGAGTGGTGATGCATGCGATGGGAGAGAGACAACAACGATCCCGTCTTAGGAACACCATATCTGTGATGTGACATGAAAAAGGTGAGTCAGGTTTGACTACGTTAAGCCCAGCACCCCATGGAGAACCACGGAGTATAATTTCTTTTGTCTTGTGCTGCACTGCAAGTACAGAAAAATGAAGCGGCAAAGGTCAAGGAGCGGTGATGTAAGTAGCTGCAATAGTGATGTCCGCGAAATGATAAGGTGGTGATTTGTTCTGTCAACATATACTGTAGTAATAACACTAGCTATAATAACTTCAGCGGGGTGATGCTAACAGCAAACAACTCCTTCTGCTGCTGCTGCTGCTGCTGTAATCAAATGAATAGCTTGTCATGAAGGAATAGTATAATATATGTGCACCAGTGCAACACCATAATAGTTGTTGTGGCGTCTATGCTTCTTTGATTCCAACCGCCTAGCCGGCATTGCTTGGTGACACCAAAGATCCTATATACACATTGAAAGACTGCACTGCATCGTTCTCACAGAAATGCTTGAGAAGAAACAGAAAAATCATCCAACTTTGCTACCTGTAACTTTCCCTGCACTCTGGCCCCAAGGCAGAAAAACTTGTGTAATGAAAACATAATGACTGGAAAGACTTAAACTGTAAATGTGCGATCCAGAGAAAGACTGGACTGTTGCTTTTTCACTAGCAAACTCATGTTCCTCACATGGAGCCACGCTTCAACACTGAAAATATTTGATAATTCGTTCTCTGCTGACTCATGTGTGCCTTAATTTGTCACCTCTCTGCAATCTCCGCTGGACAATTGAAGTAGATTACGATTTGTTGACTCACATGCAAAGCAATAGTGAGTCTATGTACTCACCCGTTTCGTCCGTCCGGGCGTCCGTAAAAAACTTTAACGTTGGATTTTTCACGGAGACTATTAAGTCTATCAACACCCAATTTGGCATGATGGTGTAGGATGACAAGGCGTCAAAAAACATACACAGTGACTTGACCTTGCTTCAAGGTCAAGGTCGCAGGGGCCATAAATGTTGTCAAAAAAACAGCCATTTTTCACATTTTCTCAATTTTCTCTGAAGTTTTTGAGATTGGATACCTGACCTATATATGGTATATAATGCAAAGTAATACCTATCTTTGATACCAGTTTGATTGACCTTGCTTCAAGGTCAAGGTCACAGGAGCTCTTCAAAGTTGGATTGTATACATATTTTGAAGTGACCTTGACCCTGAACTATGGAAGAAAACTGTTTCAAACTTCATAATTATGTGGGGCACATGTTATACTTTCATCATGAGACACATTTGGTCACATATCATCAAGGTCAAGGTCACTTTGACTCTTATGAAAAATGATCAAAATGGGGTAGTGAACCACTAAAAGTGACCATATCTCATGGTAGAAAGTGCCAATAAGCACCATTGTGCTTCCTATGTCTTGAATTAACAGCTTTGTGTTGCATGACCTTGGATGACCTTGACCTTGGGTCAAGGTCACATGTATTTTGGTAGGAAAAATGTGTAAAGCATTTCTTAGTGTATGATGTCATTGGTATGTTTAGTTGTTTGACCTTGACCTTGAATGTCACCTGAATGTCAAGGTCATGTAAAGGTCAAGGTCAAGCATGTGAGTCGTATGGTCTTTGCCCTTCTTGTTTCTTTATTGTGTGCACGATGCGTGGTTGACGGTGAGAAATCCTGCATTAAGTTCGAATTGAAAAAAAATTCGTTTAGACCTCTTACCCATTGAAAACAGTATTCGAAACCGACCAAAGTCTCTTTGTTACAACATTGGTCAGTGAGGATCAGCATTCTCTCACAAAGGGACGTAACTCTAAATTCTGACCTCGCTTCGCGTAAAGGAAAATCGCTCGAGTGCGCGGTCTTAGTGTATATAGCGTCTTTGATATCACTTTGAATTCACATGAACTTGAGATCCTGTTATGCTCAATGTTTGGGTGAATAGCTGGGATTTGGAAAGCTGTCGGGCTACCTGACATCGTAGCTCTTGCCTTAGCTCACTGCTAGGAGGAAGAGTCTTGGAACCTGAAACTGACTGACATGGTAGTATGGAATGAGCAGTGCTGTTTCATGCCACCTTTGATCATCTTCACCTCTCCATTTGATAGCTGGACGGCAAGACTGGATTTCATGGTAGACATCTTGCTTTAAACTTAAGTCATCATCATATCTTTGATCATTCCTTGGGCTTTTTGCACAAATTACAAGAGTACTGCTATTCTTATTTCTTTGTAACTTGACTTCCATGTTTGTACATGAGTAGGATATGCATACATCGGTGAAATTGCTCAGCTTTTGTGAGCAGCATCAATCTCTCAGCATGCATACATGTAAACACATCAAAAATGCGTTATTCAGAAAATAATATGCATGACTGCACACATGAATAAGAATGTAAAGAAGAATTCTGCAAACATGGTTAGCATGGACTTGTGTTGTTTCAAGCAACATCAAAAGCCCTCCTATGACTGTCATGGTTATCCATAATGTACAAATAGATTTAATTGTTACATTAATAAGCAAGCAGGGGATCCCTTTCAAGAGCTTACTACAACACATGCAGATAACAATGTCAATCACTGACAACTGTCTGCCTAGTTGTATTCATGAAACATCAATACTTTGTGTACACACACACGCACGCACACACGCATGCATGTGCACGCATGCACACACAATGACACACACACAATCACATATGCACACACACACACAGACACACATACAGACACACACACACACACACACACACACACACACACACATACTCATACATGTATGTGCACACACACATGAGCATGCATGCACATATGCATGCTTGTGCACATACACATGCACACACATGCACATATGCATATGTGCACACACATCACTTTGTCTTTAATGATGTCATTGAATAGCTGTGGGTATCACAGCTACCTGACTTTGTTGATGAACTTTTGATTGATGGTAGGAATGGAAGTGGAAGATGGCACAAACATGGAGTGGTGGTGGTTTCGGCTTTTCAGCTCATGGAGGGCAAGCAGAGAGAGAGGGGCCAGGTTGGAGACGGAACAATAATCCATACAGTAAGTGGAAACACGAGCATAGGCCTAGAGAGTAGTAAACACCAATTAGTGAATGCTATGAAGGTTAGCTATCAAAAGAAAACAAAAGTGGAGGTTAGGGGAATGGGATGGGAGGGGGGACACACACGCACACACACACGCACATACAAGCACACACATACACATACACACACATGTGCACCCACATGCACACACACACATGCTTGTGCATGCACACACATACACACACACACACACATGCGCACACACACCATGGTGGGAAAATGTGGATGTAGGGAGGGAAAGGGAGAAACGGTTAAAGTGTCAATAGGGAGTAGAACGAAAAGTTTTAGGGAGTGGGGAAGAGCCAGGACTTATGCTGCTGTTAGTTACTCATGGATGTTGATGCCATCTGGGGCAATGGTGTTGAGTTAAGTGATCACATTCGACTCAATGAACCGCAAGTGAATTTGTTCTGCCAGACAACAGTGATACATGTGTGACTGAAGCTGTGAGCCAGGCTGTTGATGTGGAACTCACAGGTTCATCCCAGCCACATAGAGCGGAGATGTTCACTGAAGTGGCAGTTGAAGACATACACCAGGTTCTCTGATTGGCAGTTCAGACTTGTCTTGATCACAAACTGCCCTGAAGGGCCAGTGATGACTCTGGAACTGTAAATGAAAGGACAAGTCGTACATGTCGTATGTCCACAAGGCCTGGGTCCGGGAGGATGGAGTTCCGTCATGCCCCGAGCAGCACTCACAAGATGGTCGTGCAAGGTGGTGCTCCACTGAAGTACTGTCAAGGGTGGTTTGTGGAAGATTTTGCCTAGGACAGTGTCAGGCTGGAGATTGGGGAAAGCTGAGAATGTTGCAGGCAGGTAGGTTGTGTGGATGGAGGGTCAAGACAGCAACCACTCTGACCTTCTCAGAACTGTCTCCAGGGGACCAGAACCTCTGTGGGTAGAAATGACAAGTATACTTGTATATGACTGGTTTTTCTTTGTGGCCTTGTGCCTTATTGTGATTGTTAAATCTTGTCATCTCTTGTCTCGTGGTAGATCAGGGGACTTGCAGGGATTAATGCAGAATGTGAAAGTTTGCCTAGACCATGAAAAAAATTGCAGGTACTCACATTGAGTACATTTGGAAAAGGAGGATGGATAAGTGATCTACAAGACTCACAAAGTTCAGGAAAGAAAGTCTTATACTTATAGATAAAAAATAGAGTAATTTACTCCTGTTGTTTGCTGAACAAAAGAGTAAAGCACTCTTAACTTGGTGAACTTGAGTTGCTTGGATGATGATGAAATTGGTTACTTAATGGTAGCCACTGATGTTGCTATGTTACTTGGATGTATGCTAAACTCGTCTGTTTAACTTTGAACATTATTGTGTGACTTACGGCAGCCATCATGTCCTTGTGTGATGTTTGATACCTTTTCTATCCCCAGCACGATTTTAGTGTTGTCATCATGTATACTTAGGTAATGGGAAGTTTGCGGTGGATGTGAGCTGTTGGGCATCTCTGAGAGAAAAATCACTTGGTCTCTTGTGGGATGAAACAGGGGGGGAGTCATTCTCCCTCTCATTGTTGCACAGTCTCTATGAGGCATACATTTTAGTTACTATTCCCGTCAGTGCTGAATTAAAATGGACACTGCAGACTTTGCTTCGAGTGAACAGTTTCTTTTGATATATCGTTGCTTAGGTCATGTCTCTCACCTCTCAGTCTGGGTGCTTGGTCTGATCGAGCGGCAGTGAGGGTCTCAGTCAGACCACACGACCTTGAGGATGCACCAGTCTGCAGGCGTCAGGGTTGCTCCGGCTTGGGCCAGAGTCATTTGCATGCGCATGTCTTTGTTCAGAGTCTTTGAACTGCGGCCTAGCGAACCCAGGTCTGGAGGTGAATGGGTGTGCCTGGAGCACTCGTAATTGGGTGATTGGGGATCTTTCTCTCCATAGTATCCGCTCTGTTTGTCGCCATCATTTGTGTTCTCGTGTGGCACGCGGTGTTTTGTGTTGCTGCGGTCGGGCGGCAGTACCTGTGTTGTTTGGGGGGGTGACGCTCCATAATTGATGACGTGTACGTCAGTCAGGCATTGTGGAGAGACCTGTGTTTGCTTTTCTTTGCTGGAGCCAGTGTTTACACATTGCAGCGTTTGCGTCAGACACCCCGAGCACGTCGATAACTGCTCAGCCCGCGTGCTCGCACTGGGTCGGTGTGTTGATTCCGTCCGGCAGGCCGAAAGAGAGATATGATGAGACAAATATGCACAAGGCTGTACTGACTGGGATGTCTTTGTTTTTAGTTTTGACACTCGACTGTTCCCTACATTGCACCTGCCCAGGTCTGGCTCAGGTCTGGCCCTGGTCTGACAGCCGCGACGGAGCCTCAAAAACGGTCCGTGGTCGGACGATCAATGGAATGTTCAATGAAGGCCTTGGATAATGACCGCAGCGCGATGTCCTAACCAATGCGCGGCTAAAGTTCCATGCCAATGATTTTTTCAGGAAACAGAGTCTGTGTCATTTCCTGATCCCCTCTCCCAGGCCCGTCTTCTTCCTTCCAATTACTTTGGCGAAAACCGCCAGGGTAATTTTGAGGGCTCGCGTCCAAAGGTTTGGCCCTCGACCTTGCGTCTTCGGATGGATTGCTAAGCCCCTTGTCCATGAGGCCAGAAAATTAATCATGGATTTTCTACCTTGGTGTCAGCAGCGCATTCCATCTGATATGTCCAGCTGCCCAAGCCGATTGTTGCAAAGGAAGGAAGAGAAAGGGGAAGTGCTCAGCTCTGGCGGACTCGCTTGTCCCCGTCCTGTGGGGAAGCGTGCCCTGGTGGGGCGATGGCGAACATTGCCAGGAGGGTGAAGGAAAAGGAAAATATGCTCAGAGGCTTGAGGAATTTCGCAGCTCGGATGATAAACGAATGAAGAAAGAACGAGATGTTATTCTGGAGTATGTGTATGAGAGAACAGACGCATGTGTCTCACTTACAAAAATAATTATTAAAAAAAATGAAAATGGAAAAGTTGTTAACGATGGAAGGGGAGCAGAAATTCCTTCATTGGTTTTCACCCTAGACGTCTGGTTGATTGGTTGAGAGATGCGCAAAGCAAGTCAAACATGAGGCTAGGAGGGGGGGTGGGGGGGGGGGGGTTGGCGGGGGGCAGAAGGCAAGTTGACAGGCAGACCGACAAGCTGGCAAACACGCAGGCGGGTGGCAGACCATAAACTTTCAGGCCGATGACCAAAGTCTCAGACCAGTTCTGATAGGAGATGCAGAAATAGAAAAAGTGAAAGACCTGAAATATCTTGGAATCACGATATCTGCTGACCTTAACTGGAGATCCCACACCACAAGTTGTGTGAAAAAATGCAGTAGCGTCTTCACCTTCTTCGGCAGCTGCGTCAGTTCGATATCGACGAAAACATATTGAAAACCTTTTATATCGCCACCATCCAGAGTGTTTTGACTTTAGGATTTCTCGCGTGGCTAAGTAGTGCTCAAGCTGATGATAAGAAGAAACTCAAAAGAATTTAGAGAACAGCTGAGAAAGTTATGAAGACTTCTGTACCACCACTGGAAGATCTGTACGCAGAAAGAGCGACGAAGAAAGCCGAAGACACCCGGAAAGATGTAAACCACCCTCTGAATCACTGCTGTGAGATCCTGCCATCAGGGAAGAGATTCCGGACTGCAAGAACCCAAACGGAGAGGTTTCGGAAATCATTCGTCCCCGACTCCATAAGACTCTTAAACACTTCCAGACTGAACGTCTAAAGGGGCAAAGTTCATTCCTTATAATATCAGTGAACAGCAACCAGTGCAGAGGAGGGAGGAAGGACGGGGTGGGGATGGGGTAGGGGGATGTCGGGAATGGTAGGGGATTGAGCAGTGGAGAGAAAAATCAGACTAAGAAAAGAGCCATGAAGATTGTTTTCTTTACTTTTGTAAATAGTCACACTATTTTTCACTGTTTCCATTTCTAAAAAAAGTCTTAATATTTTTAACAACTTTATGTATGTACAATTTTTGTCATAACACTTGGGTCTTATACATGTATGTACTGGACGAGACAAATTCCTAAAAAGGCGAATAAAGTATCTGTATCTGTATCTGTATCTGTAGACATGCAGAAATGCATGCACGAACTCATGTAGACAGGCAGACAGATTGGAAGGCAAGCAAACAGGCAGGTACTTGGGTAGAGAGGGACTCGGGCAGGCAGGCAGACCGAGAGGCAACCAGAGAAGTATCGATCACAGAGGGGCATGCATGGAGCCAGACTGTCGTTCTCTTGGCCTGCAGCCTCTGCCGGTCTGTCAGTGGCTGCTCCCGCGGGAGTGCTCCGACCAGCACCCTGGCTGACAGCAATACCCAGCCGCCGTGGGTGGCCCTTTCTCTTACCGAGTGCCCTTAATTAGCTCCGAGATGTCTCATTAGCATCTGAGTGGAGGCGCTGTCAGTGGCTTGAGTAGCTCAGCACCTGGTCTGAAGACTTCTCAGCGTGTTGTATAGCTCAGCGCCTACTGTGTAGGACTCTCACGTGCATGGCTTAGCCCATAGAAGTCGTTCTTGCGTGGCTCATCCACCTGGTATATAGAGCTCTCGTCACAGTTATGGCCACACTGCGAAGATGATTTAGCAAGAGGTTTGTCCACCGTGAAATCGATGCTGCGTGAATTAGTTGGCCCTGGAAAAGTAGGTTTTCAGTGTCCGGTCCGTCACCATTCGGCGCTTCATCCCGCTAGCTCTCAAAGCATTTTCAACTGAAGAATTGTCTAGGAAATGGACTGGTATTTTCTGGCTCGCTACCGATTAAAGATTTGTGTCATCACTGCCTTTTGAAGATC
>JAWQFJ010003016.1:261216-266251 GCA_034096865.1 Theodoxus fluviatilis
GTTTGAATGATGATCAGGGAAGGAAAAGGCATCTGGGGAAGTGGTTTGCCCTCATTCACATGCACTTCTTCCTTGACTATGATTGATAGCAAAGCACTGGCTTGTTGGCATTCCCTTCCAAGTGCTCAGAGAGAGAGAGAGAGAGAGAGAGAGAGAGAGAGAGAGAGAGAGAGAGAGAGAGAGAGAGAGAGAGAGAGAGAGAGAGAGAGAGAGATTGATTAATTAATTGATTCGTTTATTTCGGCCGACGACCCATCAAGACAATAAAACGTCATGTATGTACATATGTAAACATTAGAACAATTTATGTACAATGTAAATTGGTATTGTCAGTAACAACCTTAAGCTTCATGCAGCTAAAGAAAGTTGAACCTGGCTGGTTGTTAACATTATCCATTATTATGTAGTTGATTGGTTGGCTAAACGGTTAATACACTTACGTTCCGTTACAAGGGTAAAACTAGAACAGTTTATATGTGACTCTCCATCGCTAAATGAGTCGGTTGCCCAGTCGTCATTTTGCGCAAACCGCCCACAAAAGAGGTGGGGGTTGTAGTGGTCGACTTCGAGATTTTTTTTTTTTTGCTTCTCTAGTCCCTTCTTCATTGTATGAGTAAGTTTCGTGTTTAAAATCAAAATGTAAGAGTATGCTTTATGATGTTTTTTGGGTGTGGTGGTAAATCATTTACAAGAAGACGTCCGCGAACCGATCGTCAACATCAAGCATTTTCTCGAAGTTTCATAGCCACCACTGCAACAGATCGATGGGGGAATACCCTAGGCTGCCAACCAAAGCCAAAAACCACTGCTTCATCTCTGTGGCAAATTGCATGAGTCTAGAATAAGGGTTGCTAGGGAAAAAGGGGGAATAATGTATGTAAACTTAAAACGCGTTTTTCTCAAAAAGCGTATTTTTAGGGTGTCGATCTTCAAAGTCATGTGAAATCGTGTAGGGTAGTCATATGTTTATGATTATTGCACCATTGAGAGGCTTGTTGTGTGCTCTTTTTGAAAACATACAGATATCAAAATGTTCAAAATGCGAGTGACTCATTTTGTGATGGAGGGTCACATATACAAGTGTAAAATTGGTACTGTCAGGAGAGAGAGAGAGAGAGAGAGAGAGAGAGAGAGAGAGAGAGAGAGAGAGAGAGAGACAGAGTGAGAGACACAGAGAGACAGAGAGAGAGAGAGAGAGAAAGAGAGAGAGAGAGGGAGGAGGGAGCGAGAGAGAGAGAGAGAGAGAGAGAGAGAGAGAGAGAGAGAGAGAGAGAGAGGGAGCGAGGGAGAGAGAGAGAGAGAGGGAGAGAGTGAGAGAGAGAGAGAGAGAGAGAGAGAGAGAGAGAGAGAGGAGAGAGAGAGAGAGAGAGAGAGAGAGAGAGAGAGAACTGAACTGAACTGAACTGAACAAGTTTAATGTGTAGGCCACCGGCCTATTACATGGGCGAGAAAAACGCGAACAGAGCACAATTATGTACAAGAAGTACATCAAAAACTGGCAACCAGTTTAGGAAGCGCGCACGGGTGAATAGTCTCTATCAATGAGAAAGTTCACGTTCTCCGTGCAGCCCGTGTGGACTGTTGTCGCGTCGGCGGCGTCCTGCTCGTTTCTGGGTTCTTTCGCTGGCAGCATCCCTGTCACGCTGGCGAACAGCTGATCGCAGACGAAGCGTAGATTGGGTCAGCCTTGGAGCTCCTGTCGGGGACGAAAGGCAGGTCTTGTAGTGGGACGTTTCACGATCCCTCGGACGAAAGGCAGAGGTCGACGGTAGAGGCGGAGTTAGATCTGACACAGCACAAGGGTGACAAGCCTCGGCAACTCCACTTCTCAGTGCACTCATTTGCTCCTGCAAGGCACGAGAAATGCCCTCAGAAATCTTGCTCATCACGTTTTGAAAGTCTTCCACTGTTGCTTCATTGCTACGAGGTGGATTTGCAGCACCGTGAGGGTCATTTTGAAGTGTTGGCATTTCTGTGGCAAGTGGTATCCTTGTTCGGAACTGAGGCAGCTTTTTCCTCATGGTGGATGACAGAGTTCGAGGGGTCAGAGGTCACGGATGACACGGTGACGCATTCCGCCGGCACATGGGAGCGAGGATTTCGTGCAGGGACAGGGTCGGTAACAGTTTTTACGACATTGAATTCAGATTGATTTGGAATCGACAATGCATTAGCATGGTTCTGCTCACCCTTCTGACGATGTTTTTCTGCTCGGTGTTGGTCCCTACGTCTCTGTGCTGGTGGTTTCCTTCTCCAAAATCCGCGCCGTTCACTCGTGAGTAATGGCTGACCGTCGTGCTGCCTGAACCTCAACACAACAACAACGCTTCCAGGCTCACCGCCTACTTTCCAACTAGAGGGTTCCTCCGTTGCTAGCAGGGATGTCAGCAGTGCCTCCAGGGCAGCTGGAAGTCCAGCGACTGGCATGATGCTAACTATAATTACGCAATACTGTAAACTGGCCGGAGCGAGGGAAAGACGTTCTACCGGCGCGAGCGCAAACCGCTGAGTGAGAGAGAGAGAGAGAGTGAGAGAGAGAGAGAGAGAGTGAGAGAGAGAGAGAGAGAGAGAGAGAGAGAGAGAGAGAGAGAGAGAGAGAGAGAGAGAGAGAGAGAGAGAGAGAGAGAGAGAGAGAGAGAGTGTGTTTGTGTATCTTGATTATGGTGCTGGATTTGAAGATTGCCCTGCAGTTTTGCTTACTGAGTTCACTATAGCTGAAATTGAGATAGCCAGTTTTTCTGTAACGAAGTAATGTATTTAAAAGAATCAATGTTGTGAAAGTTGCGCCCAGCTACACAACTTTTTTTTTTCAATTTTACACTCACGTGCGAAGCAAAAATGAGTCTCTGTACTCACCCGTTTCGTCCGTCCGGGCGTCCGGGCGTCTGAAAACTTTAACGTTGGATTTTTCTTGGAGACTATTAAGTCTATCAATACCAAATGTGGCATGATGGTGTATGATGACAAGGCCTCAAAAAACGTACATATTGACTTGACCTTGCTTCAAGGTCAAGGCCGCAGGGGCCATAGATGTTGTCTAAAAAACAGCCATTTTTCACATTTTCTCAATTTTCTCTGAAGTTTTTGAGATTGGATACCTCACCTATATATGGTATATAGGGCAAAGTAATCCCTATCTTTTGATACCAGTTTGGTTGACCTTGCTTCAAGGTCAAGGTCACAGGAGCTCTTCAAAGTTGGATTGTATACATATTTTGAAGTGACCCTGACTCTGAACTATGGAAGATAACTGTTTCAAACTTAATAATTATGTGGGGCACATGTTATACTTTCATCATGAGACACATTTGGTCACATATCATCAGGGTCAAGGTCACTTTGACCCTTATGAAATGTGACCAAAATGGGGTAGTGAACCACTAAAAGTGACCATATCTCATGGTAGAAAGTGCCAATAAGCATCATTGTGCTTCCTATGTCTTGAATTAACAGCGTTGTGTTGCATGACCTTGGATGACCTTGACCTTGGGTCAAGGTCACGTGTATTTTGGTAGGAAAAATGTGTAAAGCATTTCTTAGTGTATGATGTCATTGGTAGGTTTAGTTGTTTGACCTTGACCTTAAAAGTCACCTGAAGGTCAAGGTCATGTAAAGGTCAAGGTCAAGCATGTGAGTCATATGGGCTTTGCCCTTCTTGTTGTATTGATAAATTCTAAACAAATGTATTTGTCCCCCACGGTATTCTCTGTTATTAAAAGTATTCTGTAATAAAAATGGGCAAAAAAAAATATTTGTAGCTTGGCTAGCTTTAGAGAAATACCCTGCGATATGGAATTATGCAGTATCTTCAAAGGAGAAAAATAGGCTGAATCATTTGTTATTAGTTATATTGTTGATCACAACAAGTGTTAGGTCCCAGTTTAAATAGTGAGGGAAAAGAGCTTGATTTAAGGAATTCTCATGAAGGAAGTAATTTAGTTTCACAGAATGTTTACATTTACAAAGGCGCCCATGTGTTCTTCGCATCATTATTGCAACTGAAAGGTTGTGGATGTTTAAGAGCAAAATACAAAATGAGACTGTTTGTAGGGATAGTCAAGTATGGATGCTGGCTCATGAGTTCACATTGTGCTTGCAAGTTTTATTCCCTTTCAGTCCGAGCAGCCTTTTGCAGCTGCAGGACTCCTGGTAAAGTACTGTAGTGGGGCATGTAGTAGATTCTCCTGCTGGTCTCTCACTGTCTCCTGGTCTCTCACTGTCTCCTGGTCTCTCACTGTCTCCTGGTCTCTCACTGTCTCCTGGTCTCTCACTGTCTCCTGGTCTCTCACTGTCTCCTGGTCTCTCACTGTCTCCTGGTCTCTCACTGTCTCCTGGTCTCTCACTGTCTCCTGGCCTCACACTGTCTCCTGGTCTCTCACTGTCTCCTGGCCTCACACTGTCTCCCTCCTGTGGGACGTGTAGAATATTCTTTTTCTGGTCTCTCACCGTGTCTCTCCTGGTGTAGCAGTAGCTGTCTGCCTGTGTCTCTTCCCGGCTCCTCTTCAGAACATCTCTGAATTTAAAAATCATTTGAAAGATTTAATTTTGAAGTATTGTAGGTTGTTTCAACCGTCAAGAGTTAAATATCTCACCTTTGATGTGTGTGTGTGTGTTTCAGTCTGGTCTTGCGGGGGGGGGGGGGGGGACAGGGGGGGCGAAGGGGAAGGGCGATTCTCCCACACGTCAGCTTCTTGTGTGTGTGTGGGTGTGTGTAGGGGGTAAGAGGTCATGGGTGAACGGGGAAGAAAAATGGGAAAGCAAGGGAAAAAACAAAGGGAGGGAAAAAGGAGATCTGGTTTTCCAGAAGGAGGAGGACAAGAGAAGGAGGAAATAGTACAAAGAACATTGGTATGTACACGAACGTAATAGTAGCATGGCAAAAAAGCATACATGTAGATGTACGAGGAGCGCACAGCAGGCGGTAGTGCGTGCATGCGTGCTGTGGGGGTGAAATCACACTCACTTGTTGTCATTCATAGAAATACGTCCGCTACAGTTCAGGATATTGACCAGTGTTGATTTAGGAATGGTAGAG
>JAWQFJ010003016.1:266261-268761 GCA_034096865.1 Theodoxus fluviatilis
TCTCTCTCTCTCTCTCTCTCTCTCTCTCTCTCTCTCTCTCGCTCTCTCTCATACACTGATGTGCGTATGCACATATATATATGCACATGTGCACACCCTTGTACACACACACACTGTATTTCCTTGCACACGTGCATGTACTCTTGCATGAATACACAACACACACGCATGCACACACACACACACACACACACACACACACACACACACACACACACACACACACACACACACACACACTGCTTGAATATGCTCACTCCTTTTTTGTGTGCATGAATTACTTTTTTCAAATGCATTACAATACTATTTCTGCGTCTGTGGAGAATTTGTGTGTGTTATGTTTTTTAGTCACCAGGAGTGACTTTGTGCAGTGATCACATGTCAGTTGTCCCAGAATGGGAACATCAGATTGCAGCAGACCTTGTTGTCTGCATACATACTTGTATTCTGCTGTGTGTGTTGTTGGTGTTGTTTAGGTATCTTGTGTCACGTACAGTGAAACGGGGACTTCTTGCTTACCTTACCAAAAGCTGTGGTTTGTCTATACAGTTTTGCAAACAGTTACACACACGCATGCACACAAACACATGCATACATACACACACACACATGCACACACACATGCAGATGCACACATACACATGCACACATACTCATGCACACATACACACACACATGCACACATACACACACACACACATACACACCACACCACACCTCAAATACATGCTTTTGTTTCAACATGGCAGCCTTCGTAGTGTATTCCCTGGGCATTCTGTGAACTCAAGTCAGTAGTGACTCTGGCGCAGTTCGCAATGAATGCGTAATAGACTTGATCCTTTGCATTACAGCATTGCGCCAAAAATAGTTCGCACCGGATACTTTCCCCCCCTCTTTTTACAGAAATCATTCAAATGTCAAAACTTGTTTCCATTTGAACACAAACATTTTATTTAATAGAATAAACGCTTGTTTATTGCCTCAACAAGAGTAAGTTAAGGGGTAAGGAGCCGGTGTCAGACTATACAAAGTTCACCTGGAGCTCGTGAGCGTGCTGAGGGGCGGGTTGCACGACCTCCACCAACGTCGGGTTATGGAGCAGAGACTCATCATCAGGTTTGGCACGCAGCACACCGGGCTCAACAGAGACACGGGCTTCATGGCTCACTACCGTTGAGCCCGCCCTGCTCTGTGGCACGGGTTCCCCCTGTTCTCTGCGGTGTGGACGGTCCTTCTACGGGGGTGAGCGCATGTCCACTCCTGCTTTTCTCGGGGGACTTGCGTTGCACGAGCCTCCGCCAGTCCCCTATTTAAACCCTACGCCTGCCAGTCCTGTACCACTTGGCCTGAAGAAGGAGGATCCCCTCCGAAAGCTCGCCTACGACTGCTCTAGAAGCCTACGACTGCTCTAGTAACGGCCCTCTTCAGGGCCCACTTCTCTCACGAGAGAATACAATTGGTCAGACTCCGGTCATTTTTTTCTGTTTTCTTTTTTCCAGGTTAACGGCATATATCAGGGAGCAGAGGGCTATCTCACAAACCTCTTGTGTGACCTCTATCTGAATATTTCGGATGGAATCCATCCATCACGTGATATAAACTGTGCTAGACTTAGAGACTCTTTCACCGGCAGGCAAAGTCTCTAGTGGACTAGAATGTTCCCTGGGAACATGGGCACTGCAGGAAGAGGGGTCTTGATGCTGAAGTGGCAGTGCATTGTTGAGGAATAATAGCAACTGTGCTGCCCACAGACCACTCATTGAATGGGCCCCATTCAGCCAGTGCTAATATTGTGGTGTTTGACTTCTCTTTCTAGCTTTTGCCTGGCATTTACAACTGTCACCAGCAGCCTGGAAACAGGGTTCAAGAATCGGCTGTATATTTTTTTTCTTGAGTGTGTTTTGCTACAACTCTAACTTGTTCCAGCGCACTAGACAGCAAAGTATCAGTGAGCTGGGCATCGCTCACTTTCATTTTCGGCCCATGCAGAAGATGTGAGGAGTTACAGCAATGGCAACTTTGAGGTGAAATTTCAAACTGGATGCATTAAAGTCGCCTGCTTTAGAAAGCTTGTAGGGAGGTGTTGGTAGGACCAGAGTGCAGCAAGACTACTGTTTTAAAAAATATGAAATCAATCAATTTTCTCCTAAAATGAGATTAGTGGCAAGACTTTAGTATGTAATGGGAAATTATAATTAGGATACTCAGAAGCCTAGAGTGCATGTAATGTTTGACACCATTGACACTGGTCATGCTTGTATTAATGAACATTTGAACAACTTTTTTCCCTCAGTGTTGATCTTGCACCGGAAAGGCGGGTGAAGAAATGGGCCATCAGCCTGCATGAGCTCATTTCGGACTCCATTGGAAGGCAGGAGTTTGAGCAATACCTGAAGACAGAGTACAGCCAAGAAAACATTCGCTTCTGGAAGGCCTGTGAGGAACTCAAGTTCTCTCCCCTCTCTGAGGTGGAGAAGAAAATAGATGCAATCTTTGGGTA
>JAWQFJ010003016.1:271261-351261 GCA_034096865.1 Theodoxus fluviatilis
GAACATGTCGGATGCCATTTAAATCATGCCAACTATGTCAGCAGCGCAATATTTGTATATGAGAACTTGGATTGATTCTCTTTTGCAGTGAATTTTTAGCTTCAGGAGCCCCTCATGAAATAAACATTGATGGCAAAACAATGGAACGGGTCAGAGAAAACCTGAAGAAAAACAAGCAAAACAGGTGTGTTTTCTTTCATGCTCTTCTTGGTGGTACTCCCTTTCTGTCAGCCCAGGAGTCCACATTTTTGTTGTCTGTGAATGGGTCTGTGTTTGAATATCCTAATGTCTGTATCTGTCCTTCTGTCTGTCCCTCTGTCTGTCCCTCTGTCTGTCCCTTGATCTGTCTGTCCCTCTGTCTGTCCCTCTGTTTAATCCTCTGTCTGTCCTGCTGACTGTCCTTCTGTCTGTCCCTCTATCTGTCCCTCTATCTGTCCCTCTATCTGTCCCTCTATCTGGTCCTCTGTTTGTTCCTCTGTCTGGTCCTCTGTCTGACTGTCTTCCTATTTGTCTATCTACTTGTTAGACAACCTTCTATTTGTGTCTACATGTATATATATCTCTCTGTGTACATCTCTCTCTGTGTGTGTGTGTGTGTGTGTGTGTGTGTGTGAGAGAGAGAGACACTTTGCTGTTGTTATCTTGTGTTGCCAGTCGTGATCATATATAGTCACTCACTTTATTTGGTTTCCTTGGGTATTGCTTTTTAATTTTTATTATCACCCAAAAAGATGTTTACATGCTGTAGGCACCAGGTAAAGTGAAGGATGTCTTATGTATGTAATCAGATTCAACAGAAGGTACACAGTCAGATTGGAAGACTTTGAGTGTTTAGTATCATGATAAACTAAACAATGGAAGCTTTGAATTGGTGCAAGACTGATAGAAATTGGATGACTCAAAGTGAAACTATTGCAAATTGTAGTTGACTACCTGTATTGTTTTGAGAAAATGGCATTGAATTTGACAGAGATAGTGATTATAAAAAGTCCTCAGTGATGGGGGTCAAATCTGTTTTACAGAGTTTTTTTCAGCAGGATGAAATGTGAGTGGGCACAACGAGTCCAGAAAAGACTGACGATATCAGTATTACAGTTATGATGCCTCAGGAAATTCAAATCTTTAGTTCAACCATGCAGAATCTGTGCTTTTACGATCACATTGAAAAGTGAGCTCTTCTCCAGATATGTGAAAGAAAACGACTTTTTAGGGTGCAATTATCTTCAGAACTCTCAGAGATGCCAGAAAAATGGTCCCAGAAGCAAGAAATAGCTAAAACTCAGTTTTGACAAAAATCATGTCTCTGAGTCTGACACGACATTGTCAGACACTTAAATTGCATTTTCTGGCATTTTGCTCCAGCAACTTGACGTATCTTTTGCTGGAACAGGTAAAATATCATTTTGGAAAAAAAATGCCTTGACCATCACTGAATTGCAAAGTGTAGTAACTGGATGCAGAATTCTGCTACCCCATGTATGAATTAATGTTTAAATGTCCCATTCCACATTTCGCTGCCCATCTCTGCCATTCCCACACCCATCTAGCTGTCAGCCCTGCTTCTGCCTCCTGCTTTCAATTCCTTCCTGTCTCATTTCCTTCCTGTCTCATTTCCTTCCTGTCTCATTGCTTTAAATAGTGAAAGTGAAAGCTTTTAAGCAGAGGGGCCTGTTTTTCCTTACATGGTCACTCGATATAGAGCTATGAGTTTGAGTAAGAACACTGAAGAGCAAGCCCACACTTTTGCTGGGCAGCAAGGGGTGGTATGGGAAAGGCAGCAATGGGTGGTATGGGAAAGGCAGCAAGGGGTGGTATGGGAAAGGCTGCAAGGGGTGGTATGGGAAAGGCAGCAAAGGATGGTATGGGAAGGGCAACAATGGGTGGTATGGGAAAGGCAGCAAGGGGTGGTATGGGAAGGGCAGCAAGGGGTGGTATGGGAAAGGCAGCAAAGGTTGGTATTGGAAAGGCACCAAGGGGTAGTATGGGAAATGCAGCAAAGGGTGGTATGGGAAGGGCAGCAAGGGGTGGTATGGGAAGGGCAGCAAGGGGTGGTATGGGAAGGGCAGCAAGGGGTGGTATGGGAAAGGCAGCAAGGGGTGGTATGGGAAAGGCAACAAGGGGTGGTATGGGAAAGGCAACAAGGGGTGGTATGGGAAAGGCAGTAATGAGTGGTATGGGAAAGGCAGCAATGGGTGGTATGGGAAAAGCAGCAATGGGTGGTATGGCACATTCCCGAAACTGAAGAGCGGAGTAAGGCATGAGTTGCGTCCCTTTCGTTTGGCCAGTTACGTTCTTTCTCATTGTTTCGCGAATGTGCCATGGCGAACACGCAGGACACTTGCGACGAGTTGGTGTTTGATTCCATGAAAGTGAAAGAACTGAGAGACTATTTGAAAAAACATGGACAAACGCAAAGTGGGATTAAACAAGAGCTTGTTCGCAGAGCAAAGGGAACATTTCAGCTTTTGCTGCATAGAGCAGTACGCAAGTGTTGTGTGTGTGGTGTCTTGTTGTCAGTCTTCACATCAGTGTGCCTCCTCTACTGATGCTTGTTGTGTGTGTGTGGTGTCTTGTTGTCAGTCTTCACATCAGTGTGCCTCCTCTACTGATGCTTGTGTGTGTGTGTGGTGTCTTGTTGTCAGTCTTCACATCAGTGTGCCTCCTCTACTGATGCTTGTTGTGTGTGTGTGGTGTCTTGTTGTCAGTCTTCACATCAGTGTGCCTCCTCTACTGATGCTTGTTGTGTGTGTGGTGTCTTGTTTTCAGTCTTCACATCAGTGTGCCTCCTCTACTGATGCTTGCTGTGTGTGTGTGGTGTCTTGTTGTCAGTCTTCACATCAGTGTGCCTCCTCTACTGATGCTTGCTGTGTGTGTGTGGTGTCTTGTTGTCAGTCTTCACATCAGTGAGTCTCCTCTACTGATGCTTACTGGAACTTGTGTAAAAAGCAATGCGTTAATCTGAATGCACATTGCTCAGAGATGTTGAAACATTTTTGGTGTTGCTACAGAGATGTGTGTGTGTGTGGTTAAAAAAAAAATGTATGTGTGTGTGTTTGTGTATGTGTGTGTGTTTGTGTGTGTATGTGCATGTACATGCACACATGAATGTGCATGTGCATTCATGTATGTGCTCAGAGGTATGGATTTGTGATTGCTGTTGTGTTTATGTGTGCATGCATGCACACATTCTAGTTAATGCTACATGCTACTGTAGCCATTAATTCATCTCATTCAATACACATAGATCTGCACTTCTGTTTGTCTCTGTGTTCAGTAGACTTTCCTGTAAGTGCATTAATGTTAATTGTGCCTATTTCTACATCTCTCTTCTGATAAGCTGCCTGTCTTGCTTCGTGTTTCAACCCTGTAAAAGGGCCAGGGTTGAAGCTGAGTTGTCTAGACTGACGAGAACTGTCCCCGTTCCCCTCCACTCATCAATAACATCAAGCTTTCTGTTCATTTTTCTGTATAATTGTCTTACATTTTTCCTCCTCTGCCTCTTATGTTGAATCTATAGGTGAGTAATGAGTAATGATTGAACCAAACTGTATACTCAGGTTTCACACATCTAACCCATTGAAGGTTAAGGATACGAAAAGACCCACCCACCTACCCACTGTATGTGCCTGGTAAACTGCATATAAGCATGGAAATTGAGGCTTTTCTTGCTCTTACTCTGACCTGCTCTACTGATTTTGTGACCTTACATAGCCTGCAGACAGGCTGTAAAATTCATTCATGCACTCTGCCTGTCTCTATGTCATCTTTTTACTTTCTTGTAATGCAGAGGTCAAATACAAAAATGACTTTAATAACACTTGAAGTGATAGAACAATGATCAGTAAATCAACGTGCATGGATAATAATAAAAACTTCTGTGTTCAATTCTAGTTCTTTTAGCCAGCCAGCCTTTTCTATAGTATCATGGTAAAAACTTATCTGAGTTCACTGAGTCCGTTCTGTGGAGGAATGATGAAAGGTGTCTGGGCGGCGTGACCCTGTGGTTGTCTGTGCTGAAGGGGGTCAGGGCAGTTGACCCCATGGCTGCTCCTGAAGGGGGTTGTCTTGGGGTGTGGAGGGGGTGTCGACTGATGCAGGGGTGGGCCTGCAGAGGGGAGGTTGAACTGGCCTCATCTCTCCTCTCCTCCCGTGTCTGGTGGCGGGGTCAGGGTCATCTCCGCTTCGGTTGCAGCTTGTCAGCGAGCGGCTGCCTGCATCTCCTCCATCCAGGGGGGTGGGCTGGAGGCGGTGGGTTGAAGGGGGGTGGGGAGGGAAGCCATTCCCTGTCCTCCCCTAGGTCAGACTGGCCTTAATTGATACCATGATTGTATTCTCTCGCTCCCAGCAGAGGGGCAAACACGCCAGTCCTGCTAGCAGGCTGCTGCCTATATTTATATCTTCTTCCACGTCTTGATTGAGAGTCTCAGAAATTCACCAATGGGAAGGAGGGGATGTTTGGCGCCTGCTGACTCGACAACTTCTTACTGCTTAATGTCTTCAAAGTTCTCTTACTCTGGACCAATAGGAAAGAAGAGAA
Organism: Theodoxus fluviatilis; assembly: GCA_034096865.1. Classification (NCBI taxonomy): domain Eukaryota; kingdom Metazoa; phylum Mollusca; class Gastropoda; order Cycloneritida; family Neritidae; genus Theodoxus; species Theodoxus fluviatilis. The sequence goes on from JAWQFJ010003016.1 coordinate 275,799, forward strand.
AATTGGCGCATTTTGGTCCCACTCAAAGTCTGGCACTGTCAGCACAATTCTTATGGGTTCAAAGTCTCTCACACAGTCAGCACAAGCTTGGCGCCCAACTTGAAAAATGTTCACTCCTCCCGCCATTACAGTAATATTCTAAAGGCATGGCTGGTTGCTTAATAAACTATATTTAGTTGAGGTCTGGCTGGCTTCTATATCCTTAAGTATTCCTTACTTAAAACATGCATAAACACACAATTCATAGTGGTAGTGGTATGATGCTTCATTAGCTCACACAGAGAACGTAGCACAGGGTAGGCAGTTTGCCAAAACCACACAGAGAAATACAAATAGAGGGGTCGGGTTCGTAACACCTGATGATCAAGAGATAAATGAGTAGGTGATCCAAAAATCCATCAAGACACCACACACACTATGCATCAGTAGAGGAGGCACACTGATGTGAAGACTGACAACAAGACACCACACACACACAACAAGCATCAGTAGAGGAGGCACACTGATGTGAAGACTGAAAACAAGACGCCACACACACACAACAAGCATCAGTGGAGGAGGCACACTGATGTGAAGACTGACAACAAAACACCACGCACACACAACAAGCATAAGTAGAGGAGGCACACTGATGTGAAGACTGACAACAAGACACCACACACACACAACAAGCATCAGTAGAGGAGGCACACTGATGTGAAGACTGACAACAAGACACCACACACACACAACAGGCATCAGTAGAGGAGGCACACTGATGTGAAGACTGACAACAAGACACCACACACACACAACAAGCATCAGTAGAGGAGGCACACTGATGTGAAAACTGACAACAAGACACCACACACACACAACAAGCATCAGTAGAGGAGGCACACAGATGTGAAGACTGACAACAAGACACCACACACACACAACAAGCATCAGTAGAGGAGGCACACTGATGTGAAGACTGACAACAAGACACCACACACACCATTCTGAACACAGAGATCATAGTGTCTCTGACACAGGTTGGTCACGTGACTTCGGCTCCACATTCCATTGATTCTACCAATCAAAATTCAACATGATCAGAAGACCATTGAGAGTAAAAAGAGGCGATTCTATTTCACTCCAATTATTTATCCCGATAGATAAACACAAATTTGGTGTTCTAATAAAACTAATCTATGAGATTTTCAGGAAATCATTTGAGAACTACTTTTAGCGCGAACGTGTCTATAAGGTTGCAAACTGCCCTGAGCACGTGCGATTGTGTATAGTAATACCAAAGATTATACAGTTATGAATAGTCTTTGGTAATACACGCGATCTTTGGACCTACGCAGCAAAAAGGATTCCTATGGGTCCAGGATGGTTTCGTGAATCTATGGTTATACTCTCGCAAGTAAATGCTTTCTGGCCGGAACCTGTGGTCTAACTGCCTTCACACTGTTTGACGAGCTCCACACTTCGATCATTCGGTGTCGACTGATGGAGTCAGTAAGTGATTTAACCTGTGTTGAACGTTAATCGAATGGAAGTTTCTTCTGTAGGAATCCGTCCGATTCCGAAGTTCGATATTATCGGATAGCTCAGAAGAAGTTTTTCTAAGTTTAATCCTTCTAAGCATACATTAAATTAATGATTCCTCATCAGCAAAAGCACTCAGTGGGTTTCTGTGTGTATCGAAGATTATGCAGACGGGATTGGTTGCCTTACTCGCTCAATGAAGTATAAATATTGCTGTTGTATTCAAAGTCCTTATAATTAGTAGAGTTCACAATATTACACTCTTGTGATTCGAATTTTACCGCATACAAGTTTTACATTCATGGGAAATCGATGTTTAGAAAATGAACTGACGGAAAAATGGCTGCCAGTATGGAGTGTATCACAACAAGCGGAGGAATACACTCACGATGTGATATGGCATTCAGCGTGGCTGTTCAGAACGGTGGTATGCATGTTATGGAAGAATTTAGGCTATCACGTGACCAACCTGTTGCTGAGACTATATTCACTAGTCTCAGCCACGCTGAATGTACACACACACAACAGGCATCAGTAGAGGAGGCACACTGATGTGAAGACTGACAACAAGACACCACACACACACAACAAGCATCAGTAGAGGAGGCACACTGATGTGAAGACTGACAACAAGACACCACACACACACAACAAGCATCAGTAGAGGAGGCACACGGATGTGAAGACTGACAACAAGACACCACACACACACAACAAGCATCAGTAGAGGAGGCACACTGATGTGAAGACTGACAACAAGACACCACACACACACAACAAGCATCAGTAGAGGAGGCACACTGATGTGAAGACTGAAAACAAGAAACCACACACACACACAACAAGCATCAGTAGAGGAGGCACACGGATGTGAAGACTGACAACAAGACACCACACACACACAACAAGCATCAGTAGAGGAGGCACACGGATGTGAAGACTGACAACAAGACACCACACACACACAACAAGCATCAATAGAGGAGGCACACGGATGTGAAGACTGACAACAAGACACCACACACACACAACAAGCATCAGTAGAGGAGGCACACTGATGTGAAGACTGACAACAAGACAATACACACACAACACTTGCATACTGCTCTATGCAGCAAAAGCTGAAATGTCCCCTTTGCTCTGCGAACAAGCTCTTGTTTAATCCCACTTTGCGTTTGTCCGTGTTTTTTCAAATAGTCTCTCAGTTCTTTCACTTTCATGGAATCAAAAACAAACTCTTCGCAAGTGTCCTGCGTGTTCGCAGGCCTCAAACCGGAACTACCACTGGCTGTTTACGTATGCTAGCGCAAGGACGGATAACTCTCACTCCCCCGTGTTTCGGGAATGCGCTATTGGAAAGGCAGCAATGGGTAGTATCGGAAAGGCAGCAATGGGTGGTATGGGAAAGGCAGCTGTAGGGGAGTGATATTACATGTTGAGGTGAAGATTACACCAACATTATAGCAGAGGAGATATTGTGGATGCTTGACTGTCATCTCGACACCATGCCTCCTTGGTGCTTATTCATGGAATCATAGACATGAGAGCTTTCAGGGCCCTTCAAAAAGTCGGACTGCAGTAGCTGTAGCTGTGTTGTATCCTCCCAGAGGGATATTGAGTCAGCCTTCTTGCTCTCTTCCATCTGTTCTAGAGTCTGCCAGGATTTAGACGTAGGTGTCATTCAGTGCAGGGAGGCAGATTGGCAGCACCAGCCTTTGATTGTGTCCAGTGCCTTAATTTTGACAAAATAAAGAGATGAAGCTTGATTTTGTTTGGAAATGGACTGCATACCTATAGGTTGCAACAAAATCAATATTGAAGTTTCTTTTTGTGTACATGTATTTTTGAGCTGAAGAGAGTGATATCTCTAATTAAACCCATGTTTTTCTTCTATTTAAACTGTTGTGGCAGTGAAGAGTGACAAATGACTGGGGTTGCTCAGTGCCCCCCTCATCTGCTGGAACGCCTGGCTGCTGGTATATTTTGATACACTTTTTGATCTTTCAGGTTTACATTTGATCCTGCCCAAGAGCACATCTTTGCACTGATGAAGAAGGACAGCTACCCCCGGTTTCTCAGATCCACCCACTACAAATCTCTTTTGGAGAATTCACTCCAAGGAAGCGGCAAGAAAAGGTATTTATTTTGTTAATGGTGTTTGTTGACCTAGTGGATGAATTTGCATGGTTTGAAAACATGGCAGTTGCTGTTGAAGATCTACATGCATGTATAAGAAAGTGAGATGGAGAATGAATGTGAAGTTTGGATTGAAACTCTGTAGGAAGCAGAACACATAGGACATAGAGCAAGCAATGGAGGGAATTGTTTGCATAGTTTAACAGTTTAACATACAGAGAGAGAGAGAGAGAGAGAGAGAGAGAGAGAGAGAGAGAGAGAGAGAGAGAGAGAGAGAGAGAGAGAGAGAGAGGGAGGGAGGGAGGGAGGGAGGGAGGGAGGGAGGGAGGGAGGGAGGGAGAGAGAGAGAGTTTTTTCAAAAAGGGATAATTCTACCAAGCAGTCAATGTCACAGTTGTCTTGCTTTAAATATGGTCGACCTTGCAGCAGGCTGATGAAGGTCATTGCCCTAAAAATGCTTTAGATGCAGCTCTGCCAGTGTTAGTGGTCTGGGGAAGGAAATTGCGTTGCCTTTATTATCTTTGGACCTTTGGTTTGAATGGAAATAGAGGAAAAGTTTACATGTATGCCCACATAGACATGGGCCCTATGATAATGCCTGCAAGTCAGATCACTTCCTCATGGTGACTGTACAGAAGTCCTGAGTACACACACCTGATGAAGACCCGGCAGTGGAAGAGTAAATAGCCATTAGTCTTTCCTGTTTAAAAGTGAGATGGAGCAATGATTCCCTACTTTGGTTGCTGTTGATTGGAGACATGTCTTGTGTTTGTGTGAAATGAGTGTTGCTTGTTGGCTGGGCCACGAGTGACTATGGTGCATGTTGTCACTGTGGGGTTATGGAAAGCTGTAGCGAAAGGGTTAAATATATTTCGGGACAACTCTCTCCAGCCTTCACATCTCAGCCTGTTGACGTGCTTAATGGAGATAGTCAGATGCAGTGCAGCATGTGTGAAGTTTTGAGCATTCTCCATCTCCTGACACAGTCAGACTTTGCATTGAAAACTTTGGACTGGGGGTAACCATGTGCCTTCACTGTGACAGAGAAAAACTGTAAAACTCCCTGGAGGTTTCAGTTCTCTTTCATGACTTGCTGTCAGTAATTTGTTTGGGACTGGGTTTTTGGATCAGAATTAACATGATTTAATAATGGGAGTGATGAAGGAAAACAGTAAGGCTCTCCAAAGAGTTTTGGCTCTGTATCATGAATTTTCTCTCATCAGTTTGCACACGACTGTCACTAGACAGAATGAAATACTACATCATTATGTGTCCCTGGCTTTGACCTGTTCAAGGCTGTACACGAGAAATTGTCTGAGTCCAGTTGATGAGGATCATGTGACATGTCCCATGTTGAAACCTACAAGTATTTGATTGATCAAATGTGATTGTGATATTTCAGTTAAAAATGCTCCTATGCAAATATAATAAGAATAAGGATATTTTTGACTCACATGCGAAGCAAAAGTGAGTCTATGTACTCACCCGTTTCGTCCGTCCGGGCGACCGGGCGTCCGAAAACTTTAACGTTGGATTTTTCTCGGAGACTATTAAGTCTATCAATACCAAATGTGGCATGATGGTGTATGATGACAAGGCCTCAAAAAACATACATAGTGACTTGTCCTTGCTTCAAGGTCAAGGTCGCAGGGGCCATAAATGTTGTCTAAAAAACAGTCATTTTTCACATTTTCTCAATTTTCTCTGAAGTTTTTGAGATTGGATACCTGACCTATATATGGTATATAGGGCAAAGTAAGCCCTATCTTTGATACCAGTTTGGTTGACCTTGCTTCAAGGTCAAGGTCACAGGAGCTCTTCAAAGTTGGATTGTATACATATTTTGAAGTGACCTTGACCCTGAACTATGGAAGATAACTGTTTCCAAACTTCATAATTATGTGTGGACACATGTTATACTTTCATCATAAGACACATTTGGTCACATATCCTCAAGGTCAAGGTCACTTTGACCCTTATGAAATGTGACCAAAATGGGGTAGTGAACCACTAAAAGTGACTATATCTCATGGTAGAAAGTGCCAATAATCACCATTGTGCTTTCTATGTCTTGAATTAACAGCTTTGTGTTTCATGACCTTGGATGACCTTGACCTTGGGTCAAGGTCACATGTATTTTGGTAGGAAAAATGTGTAAAGCATTTCTTAGTGTATGATGTCATTGGTAGGTTTAGTTGTTTGACCTTGACCTTGAGGGGCACTTGAAGGTCAAGGTCATGTAAAGGTCAAGGTCAAGCATGTGAGTCGTATGGGCTTTGCCCTTCTTGTTAATTGACACTTTTGTCTGCAGTTTGAAATGTGTTCGTCTGTTGTTCAGATGGTATTTCAATAAAGAGGTGATGGAAATTAATTGGGATTTCCTTCATTTAAAAAAATTGTTGTAGGTGACCCTTTGAGTGAGACCTTTAGAATTTATCATTTGATGACATCTGTTGTTGGAAAGTCATAGGATGAGACCAGTTTTACATAAAATTAATTGTAGTTTAAATTACTGCCTGTTCCTTGCATTTCTGTACATATTATGATAAGGCTGTAGTAGCAAGAAACTCCCAAGGGAGCAAGGCAGCAGACGGTCTTCAGAGGAAGAGCCCCCACAAGTGTTTCGGCCCTTTAAACTTCCTGACACTCTCGGAGGGAGGGCCACACCTGGTTAAAGTTCCAGGTGCCCATCTGCTGCCCTGAACTTGCACTTGAACTTGCTGGACTTAAGTGTTCTCTTTTTTTTTTTTTTTTTTGGGGGGGGGGGGGGGGGGTGTGGGGAAGGGTTCCTCAAACTAGTGGAAAATGAAAATATATTAATAAGCTTGAAGAGTTCATGTGTTTTCTTGTTTGTATGTGAAAGGAGGTTGCACATAAATTTGATGAAAAGGAGTACTTTCTAGATATGCCACAAAATATGAAATTATCATTTTAATCACTGGCATGAAATTAAAAAATGTTACTCACATAAAACTTAAGGCTTTGAAAATATGGATTTTACCGTCATGTACTGTATACATTTTTCTGCTTCAGTGTTGCAAATACACTTTTGGTTATTAAAAAGAGTAGCTGAGAGTAGCGACAAAATGAATCGCATATAAGGAAGGGTGTGGAAGAGAAAGTCCCAACACTGCTCATTATCTTCAAGAATATGTGGTCCGTGCCTCAAGGTATCCAAGCCCAAGTCGTTGTCTGATCCTTGGGATGCTCTTGCTCCATCTTGAAAACTTGCATGAGACCCAGGAAAGACAGAGCAGCAAGGACAGACTGCATGCAGCTGAAACTGACAGGAAACTATTTTTTGAGGTCTGACATCTAGACAGTAGCCACACTAATGAATAGGAATGGAGATAGGAAACATTGCTGACAACTCTTGGGTCACTGGTTAGGTCATTTGACTCCTGACTCAAGGCTGCAGATTGGGTCCTTGTCTGGTCTCACCAAAGCTGTGCACCTTCTCCTTCAAGCCTTTGGCTCTGTATTGAAAACTGAGGGTGCATTCAAGAGAAGCAGGCATGCATACCCAGGGGGCTTGTATTTATCACAGAGGACCACCTCTAGGTCTTTCGGGTTTCACTAAAAAGATGCAAATGTTGAGATTTAGATACTGAAGGTGTATATCAGTTAGAGCTTCTTTTGAAAGTGATCTTGTCAGCAAAGAACATTTTTGTCTGGTTGAAAATTGTGAGTATATTATCAGAGAAATGCACACATATAGAGCTGATTTTAATAAAAGTTCTTCCAGATAGTNNNACTGATGACTGCCAGTGCTTTTCCATCTTTGTTTCCTACCTGAACAGAAATAAATGGAACCAGAGGTTGATGTATATATTGACTATGTAAAAATTGTCAAAACTATCTCCAGGATAATTTTGTCAAGTAGATTGGATATAATTGAAGCATGGGCCACTACCTATCTCTGAAGCTTGCAGCAATGATTGCAGCTGAATGGAGAATCATTGTATAGAACAGCTTTGTCACCAAGTGACTAGAGTGTAGACTTGATGTTTTGATTTCAGACCCCCATTCAGGATGCTCAAGCTCTGAGGCTGCCACCTCCAGGAGCGCCACTGAAAGATTTTGAGAGGTCACGAACTTCTGATCCTCCTCAGGTAAGGAAGTGAAGTGAAGTGAGATCATTTAACAGGGTAAATATAATAGCCAAAGTGGCTTGAAGCACAATACTAGGTCAAGAATGTTCATGAGTGTGCGCTAACAAAAGTCTAATGGTTGATTTAGCGCTATCACCTTCCTCCACCTTTATTTACACAATTCTCAAATTGTTCTTGTTTTCTTGTCTAGGGGTATCACAAGTGGAGGGGGGATAATTAATTCACTCACTCTCTTCTCACACTCGCATGATGTGACACAATGTTTGTTAAGGATTTTCTTTAATGGAACTGAATCATGAATAAAGATTAAATCAAGGCAAATGAATTTAAAAAAACGTCAATCAATTCCATCAGTCTACCCTCTGACTGAAACGTAGAGGATTGCTTCCTCTGAACCAACAACGAAATTGATCCCAAAGTTACTCACGAGTTTCAAGCAGATGGGCGACCCTGATTCTCGAATGCTTCACTGACGAACTTTTGCCCAAAGAACGCTGTCCAATCAGACCAACACACACACTCTCTCTCAAGGCTACACCTTGGAAGGAGAGGTTAGAAAGGCCATAGATGCTCGTGGTATCTTATATCCACACATACATGACAGAAATATCTGTGTGGATCTAGGTTTGCACACTCAGCCAGTGTTCCGCACCGACTGAGGGAAAATTCTCCATACGACGAAACGGTCTACGAATCTGGCGTAGCTTGTTCTTTCATTCAAGGAAGGATACTGTTCTTCATACAGCAGTTCAGATAGTCGGGGGAGAGGACTTGAAGGATTTCTTTAACGTGTCCCACTGCAACACGGAGCGGCTTCACCCACGTCTCTTCACGACGCCATGCTTGGAGCACACTGGTTTAACTTTCAAACGCCTCCGGGGAAGCATCACCCACAGTGCACACGTGATCACACTATCAGGGAAGCGTCCCTCACAGTGCAACGTGACTACCCCTAACCAATCAAACCATCACTGCCTCATCAACGGTCTCAGCTTGTTCCTGCCAAACCTCGCATTTCAAAAAACACAGAAACTAGGACAAAGGGTTGGACCGTAACAGTGTGTGTGTCTGTGTATGTGTGTGTGTGTGTCTGTGTGTGTGTGTGTGTCTGTGTCTGTGTATGTGTGTGTCTGTGTGTGTGTGTGCATGTGTGTGTGTGTGTGTCTGTGTGTGTCTGTCTCTGTGTGTGTGTGTGTGTGTGTGTGTTTGTGTGTGTGTCTGGGTGTGCATGTGTGTGTGTGTGTGTGTGTGTGTCTATGTGTGTGTGTGTGTGTGTGCATGTGTGTGTGTATGTGGATGCTTTGTTGGGGGCATGTATGTGTGTATGCTATGTGTGGGTATATGGGTGGATGTGTATGCTTTGTATGGATGTGTGTGTGTGTGTGTGTGTGTGTGTGTGTGTGTGTGTGTGTGTGTGTGTGTGTGTGTGCACATGTGGGTGTGTGTATGTGTGTGTATGTGTACATGCATGCACACATAATAGTCACGTGTTTAAAGTTTTGAGAGGCCAAGACAAAAACATTAAGAATGACTCCAGGCTGTTTCTCCTGCAAAAGTACAAAGCAGTTTTGATGGAATCTTGAAAATGTACTTACTCCTAATGGATAGGAACTATGACTTCTGTAAACTTTCACATAAGAGAAATACATGATTGTTTGTCAATAGTATGAAAGCATGATTTCTACACATTGTTTTACTGTGATGAAGTTGAGTTTCTTGCTTTGCCTTGCAGGAGGGAGAATAAGTCAATTGACTCGCCAGCTTCTGTGGCAGATGTGTAAGTCAATTTATGATTTGTTTCTTTGCCTGCATTATGCATTTCCATCTCCACCAGTTCTCAGTTTGTCCATCTATGACTAAGTACTCTCAGATTATTCATACTTGAATATGTTAAGATCTATCTGTAAAAATAAAGTTACTACTGTTTTACAATAGGAATTAATATGCTTTTGTGTGTGTGTGTGTGTGTGAGAGAGAGAGAGAGAGAGAGAGAGAGAGAGAGAGAGAGAGAGAGAGAGAGAGAGAGAGAGAGAGAGAGAGAGAGAGAGAGAGAGAGAGAGAGAAATATAACCTGTGATTGTGATTCCTCTTCATGCAACAAGCAAGAATCTCTGCAACTTTGGAGTCATGGTGTGACATTCAGTATATTGTCCTGGTCCTTGTTTTCCAGCTGTTTTTAATCATCACAATAATGCACCAATACCATTTATCATCTTCTCCTTCTGTGCAAGACCAAGCATATGCATGCATTTTCCCACCCGTCTTTACCTGTAGGTTGAGAGTAAGAATAGTCCCGCCACATCTCTCTCACCATTCATAAAGGGGGAATAGTTAGGGAAAGCGAGACTTGATTTGCTCTTAATCTAACAGCACTGGTGATTTTGTAGAAGTTGGCTCTTAATATGTAAAGGTTAATAGGCCATGAAACCTTTTCATTCATTCATTTATTCATTCATCCATTCGTTCATTTGTTCATTGCGTTTGTCCATTCATTCATTCATTCCTCCATTCATTCATTCATTCATTCATTCATTCATTCACATTGTTACAGAGAGGCATCTCCGCCACTGAAGCCAGCGTCCCGCAAATCCATGGCAGACCCCAACCAGAGCAAGTCCAAGCTGGACGTCCCCAACTCCAAGCAGACGCGCTCCATGCACGTCCCGTCAGGGGAGAGCAGTGGGGGCAAAGGGGAGACAACTTCATGCCTGGCCCTGTCTGTGCCCAGCAAGACCAACATGGTAGCCCCCTGGGAGGGCGACTCGTCCAACGCTGTGGCTCCCTGGGAAGGTATAGACCCCCCAGACAACATCACACCGTGGGAGGGCATAGAGCCCAACGAGGTGGCTCCATGGGAGACGCAGACACTGACGCAGACACAGTAGTACATGTAAATAAGGTAAACGTTTGCAGTAGGGTCGGACGGATCAAGTTGCACCCCAGAGGTCAGTCAGACGTAGTTGTATTGTCACTGTTGAAAGTTGGGTAGACCTCTAGCTTATCAGGTAAAGGCAGGGCTTTCAGGGAGCGGTGGCGGTGCATTGGCTGACACAAGGCCTCACTCCTGGTTACTCTCAGCACTCGGGCACTCACTACAGTAGGTTTGAGGTACAAAGCATTTCCAGATGTTGTTATTTCTTCTTCTTATTTTAGATATATAAAGCAACATTGGACACACTGTACAGTTTTTAGCGATTGCTTTCCTCTCAGTATTATGAATGCATTATTTTCTGGTTGGCTGATATCAGTCTTAACATAGAAAAGTACAAGAGTGCTCTTCTTTTTTTTATCAGTAGAGCTATTATTGTTACGATCGTGACATATTGTCACATCAAACCTGTGGTAGCAGCCTGCCATGTATAGGTAGTCTCTGCAAATATTTGACACTCCTAGATCTGACACGAACTTTGAGAGTAGGGCTTCACCATTACAACATCTGACTGCATATGAACTTGAACATGTTGAATGTGCCACCATCACCAAGTTTGTCCCGTTGCTGTGATGATTAGATTTGACAGTGTGTGTAGAGAAGTGTTCTATAGCATTTGTAATGAATTCTTTGTGAGTTCGGATTTGGAGTAGCTAGTCAGATGACTATCTTGTGACAGAACTTCCCACAAATGTAGGTGTATTCACTAAACACATGTGTAGATATCATCACACATCTCATACATGTTATCATCCTCACCTGCTGAGTGCACGATTTCCATGGTGAAGAAACCTCTCCTGAATGAAAGTCGAGGGTGTATTTTGCATTTTAAATACATAATTGCTTGTCTCTACTTTCTTTTTCAAAAATCTATTCTGTCATGACGAGAAGACACTACAAGATTTTCCACTGTCCTTTGCCAAGAGACTTGCTGCAACAACTTTGCTATATGTTGATTTTTATTTTGCTCTTGATTCTCCATATGCCTTGTATTCTGTTCTTGAACATTTCACTTGGTTTCTTGCTGATTAAACAGTGTCAGTATAGCAACATATTCTGGAATAAGATGATATGAGTATTAGTCTAGAATGTTTGCATGGTTTAGATCTTTTATATGTTCCTCAGTGTCAGTTGATGTGGAAACAGTGACAATTTACTGAAGCAGTTGATGTACTGGCAGAATAGACTACTAGTGAATGATCAGATTTGTATCAGGTTGACAGTTTACAACTCTACACATAGAAAAATCCTTTTGGTCTGTAGTTTAATTCAAGATGACAGAAATATGTGATATATAGTTAGCTGTAATAACGTTGCTGCGTCCTTGGTTGTAATTGCATTTCTGACAGAGGTGTCTGGTAGTCTAGCCAACTTCTTTCTTATTCTCCTTTCCAAAACTGAACACCAGATTCTCCTCTCCTCTTGAACATTGACTGCAAGTTTAGACTAAGGTGATGTGTTGTCATGCAGATGATGCTGGACACGGCAGACACTTATGTGTTGGTGTATGTGTGGGGCAGCTTTTTCTTTATCAACATGGACTCACACACTGAAACATTGTAAAATGAAACATATTTCGAAGAGCTTTTTACAGTATTTCACACTGTAGAGAAATCCTCAATGGTAGGAGCTTTTGACAACAGTTTATATTTATATGAAATAACTTGATAATCAATTGGCATCAAGTTATTTTTATCATGTTGCTGAGCCTCTTTATAAAGTTTTTCTTATAACAAATTGAGAGGAAAGTGAGAGGTGTGCTCATTCAGTTGTCAGGACTTGTAAACAACTCCTACAAATACTCATGAAAACACAAATGTGCACACGTGCACACACATGCATGCATGCATGCACACACACACACACACACACACACACACACACACACGCACACACACACAGAGTAATCTTTTGCAACTTGCAAAAGGTAACTTTGCAAGCTGATTTCTAGTGGGGTATGTCAAATTACCCTCAGTCATTGCTCACTATGTGTGTGAAAATCCGCGAGAGGTATTGTTTTAGTGTGTATGTTCAAGCGAGTCAGGGTCTTCCTAGAAGCATATGTGGTCATGCATGTGTGAGCTTGTTTTCCTACATATGTATATGCATGGTCAGTCTCCTCTGAGTTCTATATGCATGGATGCATCATGGCGTTGCTGCAGTCATGGTCATTCCTGTGGAGTCTGCTCAGTAGAGCAGCAGCGCTACTGTGACTTGCTCTGTGGGCATGGGGGTCTGTGCCAGTGTGTGTACAGCAGGCTGCTCGGGATGTTTGCACAGCCTGATTTTCCTTGTCTTCTTTGCTGCTGTCACAGGTCATGCATAATGCAGTAGTCAGCCTCAAAAGGAAGCATGAGGCAAAGACTACACTTGCTTTTGTTGGCTTTGTTACTGTTGCAATGTGCCATCACATTATAGTGCATTTATGATTTGATGATGGACTGTTCATGGAGGTACCTAAAACGTCTTGACTTCTTTTTTGTTTTGTTTTGAGTTATTTATTTCAACTGACTTGATAGGGCTAGGATAGGATATTTCTTTGCCTCCCTTTTCTTACAGCATAATACCTCTTCTCTGTCAGGCAGTCAAGGAGTCATTATTGTGTGTCGGGATTGTTTATGCCGTGACTGCCAGCAATGCCTCCCTGTACAGGAGCTGTTCTGTTTTTGTTGTAAGCCGAGTGGAAGAAGCGGAGTGCAGCCTCAAGGAGTTCAAGGTCCTCGAGAAGCCTGGACCGATTACCTTTGCCCACTGTGAGTGAGGGACCTACAAAGTAAGGGCTACCTCTGCTAGGCCACCCTTCTGTTCTCTTGTGGATGGGTCATGGGTGTTTCCACTGTTGGCTCTTCTTCATCTGGCAGTGTTCCTCTTGTGGCATCACCTGGCATGCAGGTCTCACTCCACATCGATCAGCACATGTTTGTCTCCCCGTCATGTTTTCTTCCATGGCAGTGGGCTGTGCCGTTTCCTTCTTTATCCTTTGAGTCCGGAATGGTTCCTTCCTATGGATATGCAATCTCTGTAACTGTGGAGTACCATCTCCTCTCCTCCTCTTGGGGAGCTTTTCTTGCTTGCTGCATGCCTTTGAATCCTCCATGGCTCTCGTCAAGTGCAATCTGGTAATGGTGCATTCTATGGGAAAGCATGAGGGTCTCGGCATGTAGACTGCAGCTCCTGTGCAGTATTCCTTGAGAGCATCCCCCCCCTCCCCCCTTCCTCATTTGATATGACCCTTGTTGACTTTATGATATTTTACACTGCTGCTATATATACATATATAAAACCAGGAGCATTTTGCTTTTAATGCATCGACTTGTATACTTTAATTGATATACGTACATGCCTGTATATTAAAATGTAAATGTCCATTTTGTTGTTGGCCATGCAGTAGCAGCAGGTATGCCATGCATACCACTATGCCTCCTTTTTGTTTTGTTGCTGATCTCATTTATGGTGCTGACCCCTTCCTTGTATAATCATTGTCCTTATTGACTCTTTTTTTTTTGCAAGCAGGAAGGAGTATTATTTGTTTAGGTGAGATTTTTTAATTTAAAGAAAATCAAAGCTTGGCTGTGTGATGACTAAGATATAAAAAAAGAGAACTTCATTGTTTAGAATTCATTTTGACTTGCATACCATTTGTCTTTTTTAAAATAATAATGTGAAGCCATTTAAGTTTTTCTTCTAATGCATGTCAAGGAAGTAATTTCCTGGGAGGTCAGTGGGTTTGTGAGTACAGGTTTTGTTCAGAAGTGAAGTGCTTGTACAATTTTCTTCCATGTAATGAGTTGATTCTCATTTTGAAAAACATGTCCATCTTGCTGATAAATGATAACACACCGGATCAATTTAACTGTCATTCCTACGTGTGTGAGAGTTTTGTAATTCATTTATTGACATTTGTTTGACTTGAGCATTTAGGAAAGTTGTTTCTGTTGATTGATTTTGTTTCATTATTTCCTATGATATGAAATGTCTTTTTGGAGATTCTAGATGAGGGGATGATTTGAGACTTAGTTGAGATCATGTCTGCTGTAAGACTTGGTGACATTTTGATTCCATTGAACAGGACTCTCGCTGCCCCTTTGAAGATTTTGTGCTGCTGTAAGCAGTCCTAAAAGAAAATGAATCCCAGTTTGCAAAATAAGCATTTGTTGTATTATGATTTTTATGTGACTTTTCTTTTAACATTATTGAAGTTGATTTGATTGTTTTTGTTTGTTTTCTCAAACCATTCACTAAGTCTTAAGGTATTAAACAAACTAACGACAAGGAAATATGCTCAGATGCAGCTTAATTCAGTACTCTGCAGTTGAAGTATTCCATCCATAATATACTGTACCTTTGTGAATCTTTCAAATGAGGATCTTGATTGAATGTAATTCATTCTCAAGTAAAGTGACTGTTTTGCTTTTTGAGTTTGTGAAACTTTTCATAGATTTAATTTAGGTTTCTGAGTCCTGGGTTTTAACCCATTAGACACTATGACGGTATACACAAAAGAGTCCTGAAAACCTGAGCCTTTTTCAGAAAAACTGAAGAAGTCGGGTACGTTTACAAATAATTTATTAACTCCACTTGTAACAATCACAGAGACACAAAATAAGCATTGTCTTAAAGCTGACATCCATTGCTACAAGCTCATACAATCAAATACAACACAATACAAGTTAAAATTTAGGAATGATTTTTTAAAATTAGAAAATAGTGCAAAAACGGACACATTCACCTTGATTTTCAGTTTAAAATTATGGTTTTTAGAAAGAAAACCTCCCAAATAAGCTCAAAACAGACTCTTAATGGATAATTTACTCATTTAGCTATCTGCTGAAACAAAATGCAAAGTTCTAAATCAATTTGTTCATGAGATACAGCAAATATGGTACATGACATGAAATCGCAAAAAAAAATTTTTTTTTTTACATGATCACAAAGTAATTTTCACCATGCCTTTTTTCACTCAGATAAAGGTAAACATGAAGCACATGCATGACATGACAGATAATATAAAGAGAAAAGGTGCAAGACATGCATTTGCAAGTGATAAAGTCTTTCAAAAATAGGCATGGATTAATTAGCAAGTGATAAAGTCTTTCAAAAATAAGCATGCATTACCAAGTGATAAAGTCTTTCAAAAATCATGATTTTTTTTACATCACTTGGAGCTGGCAGGAGGTGGATTCCTCTGTCTCTCTCTCTCTCTCTCTCTCTCAGCATATCGATTTGTCTCTGTCACAAGTCGTTTTCCCACATCGCGTGTGTGAAGATCAGAGAGAAGACATGAAGAGGCTTTGCGTCCGAGGGGATGTCAATCTTCACTCCTTGAGCACGTGCGAGAACGAAAATTTTCTGTCTGCCACGATCCTTGGAAGCCTAGAAACTCTTCCTCCTCCAACATCTCTCGCATCCACTGGTCCTATTGAAGCGGATCTTCCGGCGCATCGACATCGTCGAAATCAGAATTAGAATCGGCATCAATGTCGTTTCCTTCGCTCTCATCCGATGCTGAGTCGGACATGACGCGTGTCGTGTGCGAGAACGAAAATTTTCTGTCTGCCACGATCCTTGGAAGCCTAGAAACTCTTCCTCCGACGATTCCTCCTCCAACATCTCTCGCATCCACTGGTCCTATTGAAGCGGATCTTCCGGCGCATCGACATCGTCGAAATCAGAATTAAAATTGGCATCGATGTCGCTTCCTTCGCACTTATCCGATGCGAAATCGGACATGACGCGAAAAAAGTAAGAACGTCAGTCGAAATCTCGACAAAAATCGCCACAACACAGCTAAAACTTGTCCGATTTTGATCAAACTTGGACTAGCGTAGTGCGCAGTCACTCTGCTTCCCAGCAGGCATTGCGATAAGTCGGCCATTACCGTTGCTAATTTTAGATCTCGACGTAAACACCACGAGGGTAAGATGAGACGCGTGCGTCGCTCCCGAAGCGAAGGGGGGATGCAACGTGCGCGTTCCATCCGAAGCGAGTGGGTTAAAAATTGTTTTATTTTTTAAATCATAAATGTGCTTTTGCAAGTGTCACTTCTACACTTGAATGGGTTTGAAATCAAAGGGTAGTTACTCAATTACTGTGAGTAAAAAGTGTTAGAAGATCATCACTTGCTCTGGCAAATGTTGGGATTAAAAACATTGTGATAGGATTTAGTGTTTGGAAAAAGGGTATTGGAAGTTGGTGTCTCAAAGATATTAGTGAAACAGTTGACTGTGAAAGGATCTTTATATGTTGTATATCAGATAAAAAGTGTTAGCCAACGTACTTTCAAAAGAAATTTGAACACTCAACACCAGAGGATAGTTTTGTATGGTTTGTTGGATTAGAAATATGGGTGAAATTACGGACAGGATCTCTTTCATGTTATACTGGTTTGAGCCTCTTGTTATATCATAAATCTGTCAAAATCCTGCATGACAAAGGGACCAGTTATATCAAAATTGCCATAAGCATGTTCATGTGCTGCTCATCTACCCAGAAGCCATGCAAAATGTCAGTATTTGCGGCAAATTCCACATATGGAGATATTTTATCACAAAATGCTCATATTTCTGGAATAACAGCATAATTTACTATGATGTATATTTTGCCAAACAGCCAGTTGTGATCAGTGGATTCATAGCATGATGTCATTGTTATGGAGAAGGCCTCTTGAAAGTTGTCTTGTTGCTCAGTTGAAGTGATGGCACAGGTTGAGATGGTACACTTGATGGAAGATTCTGTCACACGGCCTTTGTTGAACTCAGTGTTAAGGTTTGGTTCGCCTGTTAGGTCTTCAAATGTCGGGTGCCTATTGATTCTGTTTCTTGCAGAAATTATGCTTTGTTGATGACGACACCAGTGCTCTTGAAGTTTCATCATCCAAGCCTAGTTGTGCACTAATCTGTTTGAACAGGTTCAGTGCACAGTGCGATGTGTGGGTGATGCCAGTGCTCATGCTCTAGGGTCATCAAGCCTTTGTAGATGCACATCTAATGCATACGAATGTCCACTTGCACCCCAGACTAGTGATACTCTTGCTGACTGAACTGTGGGCCCCCATGTTAGTAAACGCCTGAGTTTGGCTGTTGCAGTTGCGCAGTCACCGTCAAGAACTTGTGATTGGCTCCAGCAGTGTAAACTGTGCCTGTGTATCTGGACATTTTTTGTAAGTTTAGAACATCCTGTGATTTGAAAACTTACACTGATGTCCATGTTTCATGCCACAAAGTTCTATAATTTGTGTTACATTGTTGATCATGCCTTTTTGGATTTTTGTCTATGAGGGTGGAAGTCTGTTTTTTGCACTGTTTGTTATGTACAGGAAATGAAAAGCTCATCTAGTAATGGAAGCTTACGTTGGCAAACATACAAACACCACCACAACGTTTTTACGAAGTAGTTCCAGCATTGTAGATTTTCTTGTAGGCAATATACTTCATGTGTATCATCATTCAGGTTACATTGGCTTTAGTTTTCCTCTGAGTAACATCAGAGTTGTAAATAAATGTTGATGCATGGTCACAGATTAGAAATGTATCACTACTAGAGATTCAAAATCATTTACATGACATGTTATTAAAAACTCGGTAATACTGCAGAGGTATGAATGATTTTTTTCTCTCTTTGATTTCTGGACTTGGTTCTGTATGAACCTGCTCACAGCATAAAATCAGTCAAGAAAAGCCACACAGAAAATGTCACATAATTCCACTTGACTGTTAATGTGCAGATCGTGCTTCACGAGAGCCTAGTCACATCACAGAAATTAGAGCTTGTGTTTGCACATTTTGAAAACAATTACTGTCACTGAGAAAGAGGGAAAGAGAAAAACCTGAAAATGCTTTTCATCTGATTGGACCACATGGGCGAGAAGGGTAGTCTTTGTTTCCACCTGGTGGACATGCTGTGCCCATGGAGGTCGATGATTGCATTCCTGAAGAAACATTTGAAGACGGGATTTCAGACAGACGCCCAGCCATCCATGTAAATTTTTTGTTGTTTGGTTGGTGTGTCTTGTACTGGGCAGATCAACTGTAGTTCAAAGGTTTTATCTCTGCTCCAGTTTGCATGCGTTGCTGTGATATACTCCCTTTCCTGTGGTGTGTTTCACTGATGGTGTAGTCACCAGTCCGTGGATTGTTCACCAATAAAGTGTAAGCTCTTTTCCCTTTTCATTTCTTGTATTATCTTTCAAAGTTGTGAGGATTTCAAGAAGTAATGGGAAATTTCTCTTGGTCTTCCCTGCTGATTATGCAAGACTGTATTTGAATTTTTCTTTATTTGAATGTACTCATCTCAGTGAATACCCAATTTTGGATGGTTTTAATAAGCCTGCTAGAGATGCTGTAACCATCCAAGAATAAGGTTGAAACTGAAAACTGAGATGACACTTCAGGACAGAAAAGAAAAAGACAAATGTAATGGACTTTCTTTGTGAGTGGGTTTATCCTAGGAACCAGCATACAAACACAGACACACGAACTCAGAAACACACATGAACACAGAAACACACATGAACACAGAAACACACATGAACACAGAAACACACATGAACACAGAAACACTCACACACGCACACGCACACACACACACACACACACACACACACACACACACACACTTACATGTGCATATATCACAGTGCATGAACTATATGAATTTCCCATCAAACTGGGGTTCTCCTGTTGTGTTAGTATTTTCTTGCACTTCCAAGTTACGGTTTGTTCGTGAGCAGTTCTATAGACTATAAGTTTCAAGTCACAACCAGGGTCTATACTAACAGGCCCAGACCTCACCAATTCCAGTTTTCTCATTGACAAAACTTCTATGTCTTTTTTGCTCACATATTTTCTTTAAATGTACTTGATAGTAAACTTTTGGGTCAAGTTTTTGGAGTTTATTTACAAATTGTTCCCCTCTTTAAAGTCACTTGATGAAGTTTGAAGTCCTGTTATAGCTTTCCATTATCCTTTGCATGTCATTTCAAGACATCATGTCTTTTAAAGAAGTGTACATTTAGACAAATATGATAGAATCATTTCAGTCACATGGTTGAAGTGTAAATCAATAAATCATTATGCAGTCAAAAGGTGTATGCATAATTTTTATTAGTTGTTTTTGTTTGTCGCATATACTTTTTGTGTTGAAACCTATCTTTACAGGTGCCCTCTTTGTTGTATTAATACATTTATAACTTTGATTGCAATACATATGCCCAGTCGTACAGATTCTAACATAAATAGTATGTATGCATGTGTTTGTGTATGTATGGGTGTGTGTGTATGCATGTGTGTGTGTGTGGGGGGGGGGGGCATGTATGTGTGTGTGAGTATGTATGTGTGTGTGGGTGCGCATGTGTGTGTTCGCACGTGCATTTGTGTAAATGCCTGTACGCAAGTTTTAGTTTTTGGTTGTTAGAGGCATGTATTCAATCTGAATACAGAGCATCATGCACTCAATGTGCAGAAGATACGCCTCTAGTGGGTTAGGGGTAAGAATAGACATACCATGTCTCCCTACAGGATTTGTAGGTGATTAATTAGGAAAATAATGATTTGACGTGCCCTTACTTTAATTGACTCTAGACATTTTTTGTGATCTGATTGACCTTGTTCAGCCTGCAAAGGCTGATAGGCAGTGAAACTTCTATCATTATCATTATCATCATCATCATATTCTTCTTCTTCTTCTTCATCATCATCATCATCATCATCATTATCATCATCATCATCATCATCATGCCATCTGTGAACTCACTATCAAACTAAAGATGATGTCATGATAAATGCTTAGGGGAACTTGCAGAGACTTTCCCAACAGATATGCTGCTCTTGGTCGAAATATTCTGCTCTCAATGAAAAACAGTGAGGCAAAATGCCATACAAGTTTTCTTGCTTATGAGCCATCTAAACCTGACCAATGCAGAGGATTAATGTTGTACTTCCAGTACTTAGTGGTCCAGTATTCAGTGGTCAAAAGACGGTAAAGATAATGGTTTTACATTGCAACTGATCACTAATACATGGGTCTCGTCTCTTTACACTGTACTGCCTGATCGCTGTGCCTGTCTTTTACCGGCATCTGATGACAAACACAGTGACCGAAGGACGGGATGCGTAGTCGGGTACCAGCGCTAACTCCACTCCCTGGGGAGTGTTCAATCCGATGCTGGCTCACAACTGAATACAAGACTAATCTGAACAGCAGTGCCATCACTGCCCTTGCATATCTGATTGTACACCTGGGTTGAGAGAGGCAATGCAAGCAATGTGCCTTGTCAGAGCCTGTGACTAGGATCCTGACAGCCGCCCCCTATGGGTTGGGGGTCAGAATAGCACCACCGGGTCTCCCTATGTAAGAGGCAAATATCTAGGGACATCGTGACTTGATTTGTGCTTAAACTAAACTAGTCTAATGATTTTCGTGCTTACATAGCCTACAAAGGCTGATGGGTTGTAAAACTCCATCCATCCGGCCGTCCATCCTGGCAGCCTCAAACACCGTTGCGGCTAGGTGCAGGTGATGGCACGCAAGTGCTCTGGGTATACATGTACACTAACCAGTGGAGTAGAGCCCTAACTGGAGCGACTAACCACAGAATTGTATGACCCAATCTGCATTTTCTGCCAGTGGAGATGTGACTGCCTGCTTACCTCAAGCCTCCATTGCTGCTCCTATGGCAATACTTCAAGGAAATCTCCATCGCTGCTACCAAGAGGAAGAGACAAAATTTCTGACAACACTTGACCCTGCATCATAAATTCAGTTATTGATTACCATTTGGTGACCGAGTTGCACACATAATTAAATAGATGAGAGAGCAAGCTTTCCTATGGTACAAGAATACATGCACATTTAAAGATCTGTACCCTCATAACTTGCATGTGTGTGTGTGTGTCATTTTCTTGATGCTTTCTGCTGGCTTGTTTTTAATTACCAGCCAATTATATCAACTGGATTTTGAAGCAGAAGGATTCTTCATTCTTCAATGAATGCCTTGACCAAATTTAACATGCAAGATGGAAAACACATGTACATTTCACCTTTGCTTTTATTTTCTATCTGTTGGATTATTAGAATTCATGACTACATACTTTACATTTAGAGCTTAATCATTTAAAAAGCATCACATATTATACATGTAGATTTGAGGAAGTAGAAACCAGAAAAAGTTTAAATGTCTACATCATTTCTACCTATCTACCGTTGATTGCCATCTGCTCAAAATAATGTATGGTAAACAGCTAATTTCATGATTCAGGGCCACATATCTGAAATTCATATGCACTCTTTCAATACATCAAAACCTGTAGAAACTGTAAAATTCTTTGTGAAGTTTAAGTAGAGGTAAAGGATCTACCACTGCCTTCGGCATCCTCTCTGTGTTCCCCCTGTGGGTTGGGTGTCGGAAGAGACCCACCGCGTCTCCCTACGCAATTCACAAGAGGCAAATAATAGGGACACTGTGACTTGATTTGCGCTTACTTAGGCTATTCTAGTGATTTTCGTTATTACTGGCCTTGCATAACCTACATAGGCTGAGAGGCCATAAAAAATCCATCCATCCATCCATCCTCTATCAGTGTACATTAAAATGACATCCAAAACAAAGAAACACATAAATAGGGTTTTATTTTTGTAATCTGTTTATTCATTGATGTTCCCATAACATCAACCAGTGAAGATGATGTTACATCAAAGCAATGCATAACTTCTGTAAGAAAATGCCACTCGTACACGACATTTGCAGTACCAAAAATTGGATCTTTAAGTACACCTGTATTTATACTTATTTGAAGAACATGCGCATTCAACATCAAATTGTATAAATATCAGTAACAAGAGTTTGTAGGATACAAGTGAAATACCACACCATGCAGGCATATTATTAAGTAAGGAGGAGAATTAAGTGGATGGTCCTGAAACGGTTTGGAGCATGATCGTCCTATCCAAAGGGCTGAAGAATGAGGCACCCCAGGCCTCAACTGATGAAAGCGTGAAGATGGCAGTACTTGGCTACGAGTCCAGAATATTTTGATTTGGGTTGACACTTTTCTGATCCAGTGTAATGAAAGATGATGCCTGCTATAGAACAACTTGATTCCAGCCCTCCTATTCTTATGAGCTTTTCCCCTCCATTATTGCAATGTCTAGGGAAACTTTGACATGATTGTCACTTAAGCCCATAAATTAAAGTTGCAATACATACACATGCATGAACACACATACCTCACCCCCCACCCCCACCCCCCATCCCCACCCCCAATACACACAGAAACACATATATACACATTTACACATGCACACACACACATTCATGCATGCATGCACATGCATATGCACACACATATACACACACACCTCTACAAATAAAAAGTTCATAATGAAATGAAATGTTCTGAGCTTCCAATCACACTGTTCATGTGTTCATTTAACATTCACCCTTTTTTCAGTCTCTTGCACTGCACGGAAAAGCACAGATGAATGACAAATGTCTTTGACAAGCAGTGACATCTTAGCTTACTGACAACACAGATCTATCCAAAATAATCCCTGTTCATTCAATCCCCAATAATAAATGTAGTCATTGCAGCAATATTGCTGGCTAGAAATTCATAATATGACAAATGTTTAGAAATATGTACGGCACATGCAATAGCATATGCAGTGATATAATATCCTTGCTGAACAACGCAAGCACAACCATAATAGAAACAAATCTTTGCATTGCATTGATATTAGGAAATATCTTCACAGTAAATACGAGAATTTTCCCCACTACCTTTGAGCACCCGAGCTGTAAGCACCAACACAATAGAGCACTGAGCACCTACTTGAGCTCTAGCTACCAGCCCCACACCACTATTTTTCCACTAGGGCCCCTATGACCACACTACTGATAAAGGTAAATCCCTCCCTCAAGGAATATGAGATCTTTTGCAAAGGTGGAGCAACACATAAGAGATAGATATCTCCAAGCCTAAACACCAGTACTACATGTAAGTTGCTCTAGTTTATCCACCACTTTCATTGCAATTTCCATACATGGACTAGAATGAGTGTGGACTTTGCGTCTGGTCCCTAGTTGTGAGCCTTGCATGAGATGACATAACTACACATGAGCAACACTTCAAAGCCAAACTGTAAAAATATAGTCTGATTTACCTCAGATCTTCCCAAAGCTCTTGGCAGCATCAAAACTAAGCAAGCAATGTTGATCATCAATGACTCATCCCAAGTCACAAGTTTATCCAGAAATCCCTGTACTCCCATCATTTTAGCTCTGTACCAGGTGGCATGGCATGAATACTTTGGCAAATTTGCATAACATCGAAGTACAACATGGATAAGTAGCACTGTTGGTTCATAAGTACATAGAACCACAATGCCAGATGCTCACAGCCACACAATATATGAACAGACACAGAGACAACACTGCATGGAAATATGTGGCTACTGCATGCCTGCTCAAAGCCCATATCCTGCTTGTCAGCCAGGAGCAGTGTCCTTGTGAACTTCACATACACTGATACAGCAGTGCTGTCTTTCCACTTTGGCTCCACTGCTGAATCACTGAAGAGGTCAGCACCACTATCCTCTCCATTCCTCGGGGTCAAGTAATGTTAACCCTTACCATAGCTCACACAGCAGTCGCGTACTGATATGCACCAGATGCCCTATCTGGCGTCTTTATTCATCAGCTACATGATAGGTACGTGGAACTTGTGGTATATGGTTGCTGAGTAGAGATAAGGGATAGGGCCCTGCGTGAAAAATAAATAGCACTTGCATTCTCACGAGAAGGAGAATGCAAGCTAAACTGTGTGGTTGTTGTCGTGCGTCAAACATACATACAGTCTTCGCCATGACTGTGATTCACCGGCCTCCGAGAGATATGTTCGAAGATGTGCAGTTTGTTAACTTTGAAGATTTGGGTGACGAAAGGGACAATAATGTAGACTCAGCCATTTGGCGAGGCATCATTGATGGAAATATTGTCTCGTAAGGCACCTGCCAATTGCAATATCGAAGATGATGTAAGCAACAGCTGGTTGAGGGAGAGGAGCCAAGTTCTGCGATGCCATTTCACAGGCGAGTTGTGGCTTTGTGTACATGACATAGTTGTCTAATGATGTATTATAACTTTGAAAACACAAAGTGCATGAGAAATAATTAGTTTTTCATTAAGTCACAAAATGAGACTATCCTCAGACAATTTAAACATAATTTCAACACTGGAAAGTCTTGTGTTTAATTGAGCTTGACCAATTAACGATGCAAACTTTTTAAATTAAAATTTGAAAATTTGTCAATAAATGTAGATGGAAATTAGAAAGACAGAGTTTGTTTTATGTTGTTTTTGGTTCATCTCTGAACATTTCATCAATACATTGTGTTTGTGTAAGTCGTACTGCTTGGGAGCTGTGATGAATAGAAGTGAGATGGCACATTATTTTCTTCTTAAGTCTGTGTTAATTTGCCACTGTGGAACAGAGACTGCTTTGTTGTGACACCATGGTAAGGGATAATTCAGTTTCAGGCTCTCGAAGACTGAACTGGTGCATCCAGATATTCTGCAAACACAGAGTCACAGAAAGTCTGCAAACACCAAGTCAATAAGCCAGCTTGTCATCCAGATTCCCTCTTCCAAACGACAAGGCCCGCCACTGTTTGATACCTCCCTCCTCATCTGGAACCCAAAGCTTTTGAGCTCATCATGCACATCACACACACACACACACACACACACACACATTAATACATGCTTGCACACACACACACACACACACACACACCTTTATACATGCTTGCACTCAGACAACACACACACACACATACATATCATCATCGATGCATGCACTCGGACAACACATTCAAGTACACCGGCAAAACCTCTGCAACCCTGTCAGGGGAAACAACTCTGACCCTGAATAAATTCTGCCTTTAGTTGATTCCGCCCTGTGCACTTCTGATAGTTCCATGTGAGCATTCAGATCATCTCTGCATCCCTGTGGAAGTGTGCAGACTTCTGGTGGTTACCTGCAAATTTTCTAATAATCTCTGCATACCTATGGGAGCAGACAAGCTTCTGGTACTTTCCTTGCAGGCTTCTAAACTGCATTCCTGTGGAAGTGCGCAGACTTCTGGTGGTTCCCTGCCAACTTTCAAATTATTTCTGCCTTCCTGTTGGAATATGCAGACTTCTGCTGGGTTCCTGCAGGGATGAGCTGAGGTTCGTTCATTTGCAGAGTTCATCTTTGTATCCACTTAGTTTCTGGAGTGTCAGACTCAAAAAGTGAAAGCTGCATTCACTACATGATGCACAGTCTTTTGGCAGCACAGAAAAGTTCACAGGGCTGATCTGCAGAGTGGTCTACTTTGCTTCGCAGGACTCCGAGTCAAGAGCCGGGATTCTGATGATTTCAATGGGGATAGACTTGTCATAGTGAAACAGGGAACGTGACGGTGGCTCCATGACAGAGTACGACAGATTCTCAGCACCTGCAACAAGTAAACAGCAACATTATTCAACAGAGCCTATCATAAAAATTATTTATTTATTTTACCACAACAGTCATTTCTAATGCTTATGGTGCTCAGAATCTGTAGTTGTATGGATGTATGTATGTGTGGGTTCTTGTAACGCGCAAAACTTCACGCCTACGGGCATGCCCAATGCGCACACAGAAAAAAGTGTCAGCCATTAAAGAGATATGTTTATTCCCTTCTTTAAATGAGAGAGTTTGGGGGACTTTTTGAGCAGTTCAGGAATGATGTTCCAATAGCTGGGTCCCACAAAACTGAAAGATCGGCGGCCATCGTTACCAAGCCGTCGGTGTGGGACACAAAGAAGTTTTTGAGTGGATGATCTTTAATTTCCCTCCCAACCCCACCATCAGGAATTCAGTTTTGTTCTACAATGTGTGATCAGTGATAAATTCTGCCAGAAAAACTTTTTCCAACAAAATTTAATACTTGGTGACAAAGTCTATCCAGTTAGAGCTCAAAGAAATTTGGGAATTGCTTTTCCACACTAGCTTTCAACTAACCCGTGATTCTAAAAAAACAACACAACTTACAACAACATAAGTAATTGACATTATCAATGCATGTTAGAATGTCTGTTGCTGCAATTCCAACCCTTGCTGCCATTCCCATACCAACTGCCAGCCAAGCCCGGCACAAACTCTCATATCTTCCTCCTCAAACTCACTGTTCCAAATTTCGAGATTAGGTAATCAACATGGGGCAGAACTTCCCCACACACAGAGAGCAAGATGGCTAGATCTTTTACATTGAGTGTGAGGAGAAAAATGCAAGAGAAAGCACAGTGCTTAGCTGGCGGCTAGGGATGGTATAGGAACAGTGACGAAGAGTGGAGTACCACAAGTGAATAAATGAATGAATGAACAAATGAACAAATGGAGTTTACTGCCTATCAGCCTTCATAGGCTATGTGAGGCCCCTGACCATGAAAATAACTTGAGCTGGTAAGAAAAAAAGCAAGACGTCTTGATTTTCCGAGTTATTTTCCTCTTATGAATCACATAGGGAGACGTGGTGGGTGGATTCTCATCCCCAAACTACAGCGAGTTGTACTTGTAGCGTGGGCTCTGTAGGACATAGTACATAGGAGAACAGCACTTGTAGCGTGGGCTCTGTAGGTCATAGTACATAGGAGAACAGCACATGTAGCGTGGGCTCTGTAGGACACAGTACATAGGAGAACAGCACTTGTAGCGTGGGCTCTGTAGGACACAGTACATAGGAGAACAGCACTTGTAGCGTGGACTCTGTAGGACATAGGAGAACAGCACTTGTAGCGTGGGCTCTGCAGGACATAGTACATAGGAGAACAGCACATGTAGCGTGGGCTCTGTAGGACACAGTACATAGGAGAACAGCACTTGTAGCGTAGGCTCTGTAGGACATAGGAGAACAGCACATGTAGCGTGGGCTCTGCAGGACATAGTGCATAGGAGAACAGCACTTGTAGCGTGGGCTCTGTAGGACATAGTGCATAGGAGAACAGCACTTGTAGCGTGGGCTCTGTAGGACATAGTACATAGGAGAACAGCACATGTAGCGTAGGCTCAGTAGGACACAGTACATTGGAGAACATTACATGTAGCGTGGGCTCTGTAGGACACAGTACATAGGAGAACAGCACATGTAGCGTGGGCTCTGTAGGACATAGTACATAGGAGAACAGCACATGTAGCGTGGGCTCTGTAGGACACAGTACATTGGAGAACATTACATGTAGCGTGGGCTCTGTAGGACACAGTACATAGGAGAACAGCACTTGTAGCATAGGCTCTGTAGGACATAGGAGAACAGCACTTGTAGCGTGGGCTCTGTAGGACATAGGAGAACAGCACTTGTAGCGTGGGCTCTGTAGGACATAGTACATAGGAGAACAGCACTTGTAGCATAGGCTCTGTAGGACATAGGAGAACAGCACTTGTAGCGTGGGCTCTGTAGGACACAGTACATAGGAGAACAGCACTTGTAGCATAGGCTCTGTAGGACATAGGAGAACAGCACTTGTAGCGTGGGCTCTGTAGGACATAGGAGAACAGCACTTGTAGCGTGGGCTCTGTAGGACATAGGAGAACAGCACTTGTAGCGTAGGCTCTGTAGGACATAGGAGAACAGCACTTGTAGCATGGGCTCTGTAGGACACAGTACATTGGAGAACAGCACTTGTAGCGTGGGCTCTGTAGGACACAGTACATAGGAGAACAGCACTTGTAGTGTGGGCTCTGTAGGACACAGTACATTGGAGAACAGCACTTGTAGCGTGGGCTCTGTAGGACACAGTACATAGGAGAACAGCACTTGTAGTGTGGGCTCTGTAGGACATAGTATATAGGAGAACAGCACTTGTAGCGTGGGCTCTGCAGGACACAGTACATAGGAGAACATTACATGTAGTGTGGGCTCTGTAGGACATAGTACATAGGAGAACAGCACTTGTAGCGTAGGCTCTGCAGGACACAGTACATAGGAGAACAGCACATGTAGCGTGGGCTCTGTAGGACACAGTACATAGGAGAACAGCACATGTAGCGTGGGCTCTGTAGGACACAGTACATAGGAGAACAGCACATGTAGCGTGGGCTCTGTAGGACACAGTACATAGGAGAACAGCACTTGTAGCGTGGGCTCTGTAGGACACAGTACATAGGAGAACAGCACATGTAGCGTGGGCTCTGCAGGACACAGTACATAGGAGAACATTACATGTAGCGTGGGCTCTGTAGGACACAGTACATAGGAGAACATTACATGTAGCGTGGGCTCTGCAGGACATAGTGCATAGGAGAACAGCACTTGTAGCGTGGGCTCTGTAGGACATAGTACATAGGAGAACAGCACATGTAGCGTGGGCTCTGTAGGACACAGTACACAGGAGAACAGCACTTGTAGCGTGGGCTCTGTAGGACACAGTACATAGGAGAACAGCACTTGTAGCGTGGACTCTGTAGGACATAGTACATAGGAGAACAGTACTTGTAGCGTGGGCTCTGTAGGACACAGTACATAGGAGAACAGCACTTGTAGCGTGGACTCTGTAGGACACAGTACATAGGAGAACAGCACTTGTAGCGTAGGCTCTGTAGGACATAGGAGAACAGCACTTGTAGCGTGGGCTCTGCAGGACACAGTACATAGGAGAACAGCACTTGTAGCGTGGGCTCTGTAGGACATAGTACATAGGAGAACAGCACTTGTAGCGTGGGCTCTGTAGGACATAGTACACAGGAGAACATCACATGTAGCGTGGGCTCTGTAGGACACAGTACATAGGAGAACAGTACTTGTAGCGTGGGTTCTGTAGGACACAGTACATAGGAGAACAGCACTTGTAGCGTGGGCTCTGTAGGACACAGTACACAGGAGAACAGCACTTGTAGCGTAGGCTCTGTAGGACATAGTACACAGGAGAACATCACATGTAGCGTGGGCTCTGTAGGACACAGTACATAGGAGAACAGTACTTGTAGCGTGGGCTCTGTAGGACATAGTACACAGGAGAACATCACATGTAGCGTGGGCTCTGTAGGACACAGTACATAGGAGAACAGCACTTGTAGTATAGGCTCTGTAGGACATAGTACATAGGAGAACAGCACTTGTAGCGTAAGCTCTGTAGGACATAGTACATAGCAAAACAGCACATGCACAGCTCTCTCACCCAGAGCAATGAGAAAGTGGTCCCGAGTGACCTCGTTGCGCACGGTGGAGGCGATGTAAGCCACTGGATGTCGGTCCGAGTCCAGGGTCAAGGTCAGGCAGTCGCGCAGCACTGACACCAGGGAGGGGATGACAGCTGTGTTGTAGACTATGTCTGATGGAAACAAGCAACACTTCATGCCAACAGGCAGGCATACATACATACATACATACATACATACATACATACATACATACATACATACATACATACACACTGCATAAAACAATAGAATTCCTGGAGATTAGATTGCAATTTTCTACACCATCTGTCACTTAAAAGGAGAGAACTGGCAGCTACAGAACACATTTCTAACCAAAATTGTTTTTCTCCAAATTTTGATGCTGATTCTTGGTTAAGTTCATTAAGAACAAGAAGGGCAAAGCCCATACGACTCACATGCTTGACCTTGACATGACCTTGACCTTCAGGTGGCCTTCAAGGTCAAGGCCAATCAACTACACCTAGCAATGACATCATACACTAAACTAAGAAATGCTTTACACATTTTCCCTACCAAAATACAAGTGACCTTGACCCAAGGTCAAGGTCATCCAAGGTCATGCAACACAAAGCTGTTCATTCAAGACATAGGAAGCACAATGGTGCTTATTGGCACTTTCTACCATGAGATATAGTCACTTTTAGTGGTTCACTACCCCATTTTGGTCACATTTCATAAGGGTCAAAATGACCTTGACCTTGATGATATGTGACCAAATGTGTCTCATGATGAAAGTATAACATGTGTACTACAATGTTATGAAGTTTGGAACAGTTATCTTCCATAGTTCAGGGGCAAGGGCGCTTCAAAATATGTATACAATCCAACTTTGAAGACCTCCTGTGACCTTGACCTTGAAGCAAGGGCAACCAAACTGGTATCAAAAGATAGGGCTTACTTTGCCCTATATACCATGTATAGGTGAGGTATCCAATCTCAAAAACTTCAGAGAAAATTGAGAAAATGTGAAAAATGGCTGTTTTTTAGACCACATTTATGGCCCCTGCGACCTTGACCTTGAAGCAATGTCAAGTCACTATGTATGTTTTTTGAGGCCTTGTCATCATACACCATCATGCCACATTTGGTATTGATAGACTTAATAGTCTCTGAGAAAAATCCAACGTTAAAGTTTTCGGACACCCGGACGAACGAAACGGGCGAGTACATAGACTCACTTTTGCTTCGCATGTGAGTCAATAAATGAAGAAAAAAAGAGGCTGTATCTAGTGTACTTATAAAAATAATGATAGTGATGTGACAGAACTATGGTAAATTACATACTTTTCAATATATCAAATTAAAAATCGGCCGACTACTTATCAACTTCTAACAAACTTTAACTTGCAAAAAAATGATGTTGCTCATGAACTTACATTAAGACATCTTGTCTATCTTAAACATTAAAAAAACTATGACCTAGAATTCATACTTTATATTTTCTGTTATGGTAAGGCTTTAAAATTCAGATAAATCCTCTCAGCAAATGCAGAATTTACCAAATGTTTTTCTACAAAATTCTCACCGTAAGATTACAGACTACTCATCTGTCTACAAAATAAAATTAAACAAGAAGGGCAAAGCCCATACGACTCACGTGCTTGACCTTGACCTTCAGGTGACCTTCAAGGTCAAGGTCAACCAACTAAACCTACCAATGACATCATACACTAAGAAATGCTTTACAAATTTTTCCTACCAAAATACATGTGACCTTGACCCAAGGTCAAGGTCATCCAAGGTCATGCAACACAAAGCTGTTCATTCAAGACATAGGAAGCACAATGGTGCTTATTGGCACTTTCTACCATGAGATATAGTCACTTTTAGTGGTTCACTACCACATTTTGGTCACATTTCATAAGGGTCAAAGTGACCTTGACCTTGATGATATGTGAAGAAATGTGTCTCATGATGAAAGTATAACATGTGCCCCACATAATTATTAAGTTTAAAACAGTTATCTTCCATAGTTCAGGGTCAAGGTCACTTCAAAATATGTATACAATCCAACTTTGAAGAGCTCCTGTGACCTTGACCTTGAAGCAAGGTCAACCAAACTGGTATCAAAAGATAGGGCTTGCTTTGACCTATATACCACTTGTAGCTAAGGTCGCCATTCTCAATAACGTGGGAGAAAATTGGGAAAATGTGAAAAATGACTGTTTTGGAGACCACATTTATGGCTCCTGTGACCTTGACCTTGAAGCAAGGTCAAGTCACTATGTATGTTTTTTGAGGCCTTGTCATCATACACCATCATGCCACAATTGGTGTTGATAGACTTAATAGTCTCCGAGAAAAATCCAACGTTTAAGTTTTTGACGCCCGGACGGACGGACGGACGGACGACACGGCTGAGTACATAGACTCACTTTTGCTTCGCATGTGAGTCAAAAATTCTAATGCAAGATAGCCATGATACAGAGGGAACACAGGAAGGCTGGACAGCCAAAGCGATGTGTGCCCTAGAGAGTAGAAAAACCTTCTCAAAAGCTAACGTAATGTTCATAGTGCAGTGCTGGTAGCACACACTGAAGATGGATGGATAGAGCTTTACTGCCTGTCAGCCTTTGTAGGCTATGTAAGGCCATTGATCACGAAAATCACTAGCATAGTTTAGAGTAAACACAAATCAAGTCATGATGTCCCTATTTATTTGCCTCTTACGAATCGCATAGGGAGACACGGTGGGTCCATTCTTAACCCCCCAACCCACAG
This sequence comes from Theodoxus fluviatilis, assembly GCA_034096865.1. NCBI lineage: Eukaryota > Metazoa > Mollusca > Gastropoda > Cycloneritida > Neritidae > Theodoxus > Theodoxus fluviatilis. The sequence goes on from JAWQFJ010003016.1 coordinate 308,453, forward strand.
GGGTACGTACACACTCAGGAAAGCAAAAGCTCTTCTCCTTTTGGAACCTGTCCACACAAATGCTCACCGAAACAGCTTATCTTTGACTTTTTTTGATACCTATCAATACAAATTGCTCTCCTCTGGGGATAGCGGCAAAAGTACCTGCAGCAAGGATGAGGTCGGGTTTGAGCTGCTGCAGGATGCTGGGGTTGTAGCTTTCCCAGTCCAGTCGTGCCACTCTCACCGCCTTGTTCTGTCTCAGCATCCCCACCTGCCCCCCCTCCTGCCTCTGCCAGAAGGCAGGGTTAAGGTCAAAGTCCTGGGGGTCAGAGGTCACTTCATCTCCATTCAGGCACTCCTGAAAGGAAAGCAAAAGGGAGTCGTTTTAGAGGGGGTTCAATAAATCATGGAGATGAAAATACCACTCTTTCAAACTCGAAGCTTGAATAAATGTCAAGTTGAAATGAGGGGAACAGATGCTATCATAATGAATAATATTTCATAAAATGAAAAGTTTTGGGGGCTACTTTGCGTACTGGATGTGAATTTTCAAATCTATGCTGATTAACTCAAGGGGTATTAATTCTATTCTCTATTCAAAATAATTTGACATGGCAAAAATGAGACAAGATTGGAAAACTAAATTAGCCAGCTTATCTTATCACTGGGGCTGAAGACATGTAGAAGAGTCAATGAGGTAAGAAAAAATGTAAGGAAAGGAGGGAGGGAGAGAGAGAGAGAGAGAGAGAGAGAGAGAGAGAGAGAGAGAGAGAGAGAGAGAGAGAGAGAGAGAGAGAGAGAGAGAGAGAGAGAGAGAGAGAGAGAGAGAGAGAGAGAGAGAGACAGGGAGAGAGAGAGAGACAGAGAGAGAGAGAGACAGAGAGAGAGAGAGAGAGAGAGAGAGAGAGAGAGGATGCATGCACAACATTCACATACATGTATACGCACAATATCACATGTATGCTTGCATCCATGGATGTATTTAAACAGCAGTTGCGAATGAACACACACAAACACAACACACACACACAAACACAACACACACACACACACAAACACAACACACACACACAAATGAGCACACAAGAACACACATACACATACATGACCACACACATAAACACACACACACACACACACACACTCACACACACATGAATAAACATACACACACACACACTCTCACATGAACACACACACACACACACACACACATTTATGACCACACACACACACACATGAACACAAATATGCACACACACACACACCCACCAACCACATTCATGACCACACACACATGAACACAAATGTGACCCCGCACCACCAAACCAGTCTTAAGGTGGATTTTATCATTTTTGAGATGTTTATATTTTTGAATTCTACAGAGTTTCCTGATTAATTTGACACCAAAACGAACCTGGTAGCTCAAAAATTGTGGAAGTTCTAACGAGTTGAAGTTGAAAACTCAGTCGCGACTTGTTTTGAGAAAACGGACCTCAAAGTTTTGCATGCAATCCTCACACATTCTCCTTAGCAACAGGGTCTTAGAATTATCGAATCATCTTGATTTTTTGCACAGCAGAAGAAACGAAAGAAAGCGCGCGAAAGACCATGTGTTGAGGTTCTGCAAGGGTTACGTGTTGTTTTGCAGGGTCAAAATTGGTCGATTTTGGCAAATAAAAATGCTCTAAATTATCACAATTATAACTTTAATTATTTATTTAATGCACTTAAGTACATTTTTAAGGCATAAAACTTATACCATTTTATAGATTAATGTTTAGAGAATGCAATAAAACGAAAACCTCAATTTCGCCCAGGCAGACCCCCACCACCTTCAGAGCTGTGTAGCGCCGTTTTGATGATTGCGAGTTAAGACTGATTTCCAGAAATGGGTCACAAATATGCACACACACACACACACACACACACACACACCTGTGTAGTGGAGGGGGAGAGGGAAAGACTCATGGGTCCCTCAACCTCCACATGTTCACTGATGGAGATGGACTCGGTGGTAAGGCTCAGCTGGCGCCGTATCTTCCGCAGAATCTTCTTGTCTCGGGCTGCCACGCTGGGCTCTGCGCATGACGCCTTGTTGCACGCCAAGTTCAGCTCAATGTTGCGTGCCAGCAGATACAGGACCTGCATGTCACAAAATGAATGATACTCATCATTACATGAAGACAAGGAGGAAAGGGGTGGGAAGGGGGAAGTGAGGGGTGGGGATGGAGGATTGGGGGGTGGGGGTGAAGGAGTGGGGGTAGGGTGGGGTGAGAAAGTAGGGGAGGGAGAGAATAAAGGAGGGGGGGGGGAGAAAAATGAGAGAGAGAGAGAGAGAGAGAGAGAGAGAGAGAGAGAGAGAGAGAGAGAGAGAGAGAGACAGAGAGAGAGAGAGACAGAGAGAGAGAGAGAGAGAGAGACAGAGAGAGAGAGAGAGACAGAGAGAGAGAGAGACAGATAGAGGGAGAGAGAAAGGCAGACAGAGAGAGACAGAGATAGACAGACAGACAGACGGACAGACACACAGACAGACAGACAGACAGACAGACAGACAGACGGACAGACACACACACACACACACACACACACACACACACACACACACACACACACACACACACACACACACAGACACACACACACACACAGACAATTTGAGACAAAGAAGAAAAGAAGAAAACAAAGAAAGAAAAGAAAGAAACAAGAAGGGCAAAGCCCATACGACTCACATGCTTGACCTTGACCTTTATATGACCTTGACCTTCAGGTGACCTTCAAGGTCAAACAACTAAACCTACCAATGACATCATACACTAAACTAAGAAATGCTTTACACATTTTCCCTACCAAAATACATGTGACCTTGACCCAAGGTCAAGGTCATCCAAGGTCATGCAACACAAAGCTGTTCATTCAAGACATAGGAAGCACAATGGTGCTTATTGGCACTTTCTACCATGAGATATAGTCACTTTTAGTGGTTCACTACCACATTTTGGTCACATTTCATAAGGGTCAAAGTGACCTTGACCTTGATGATATGTGAACAAATGTGTCTCATGATGAAAGTATAACATGTGCCCCACATAATTATTAAGTTTGAAACAGTTATCTTCCATAGTTCAGGGTCAAGGTCACTTCAAAATATGTATACAATCCAACTTTGAAGAGCTCCTGTGACCTTGACCTTGAAGCAAGGTCAACCAAACTGGTATCAAAAGATAGGGCTTGCTTTGACCTATATACCACTTGTAGCTAAGGTCGCCATTCTCAATAACGTGGGAGAAAATTGGGAAAATGTGAAAAATGACTGTTTTTGAGACCACATTTATGGCTCCTGTGACCTTGAAGCAAGGTCAAGTCACTATGTATGTTTTTTGAGGCCTTGTCATCATACACCATCATGCCACATTTGGTGTTGATAGACTTAATAGTCTCCGAGAAAAATCCAACGTTTAAGTTTTTTACGCCCGGACGGACGGACGGACGGACGGACGGACGGACGACACGGCTGAGTACATAGACTCACTTTTGCTTCGCACCTGAGTCAAAAACTAACAGAGGTCCCTCTGCATAAACAAGTGCTATCTTCAGGCTCCAGCCATCTTGTTACCTCACCTGGGCATGGCAGTCGGAGAAAATGAAGGAGGCAGGCTGGCATAGCTGACACAGGGACACCCCTGTCAGTCCCAGCCCACTGCCCAACTCCAGCACTGACCTGCCAGCAGCAAGCAGAGTGGAGCATGATATGATCTAGGACTGACAGTCTCCATTCCTGAGACTGGGAAAAACTACTCAAATGCCTTCCTTATTCCCAGGAGCCTCTGGTCACTGAACACTTAGGGGCCTTCTCCAGATCTCTAAAGAATGTTGGCCACAGAGAGAGAGAGAGAGAGAGAGAGAGAGAGAGAGAGAGAGAGAGAGAGAGAGAGAGAGAGAGAGAGAGAGAGAGAGAGAGAGAGAGAGAGAGAGAGAGAGAGAGAGAGAGAGAGAGAGAGAGAGAGAAAGTGAGAGAGAGACAGAGTGAGAGACAGACAGACAGACAGACAAACAGACAGAGAGAAACGGACGGAGGGAGGGAGGGGGTGGGGGAGGGAGAGGGGGAGGGGGAGAGAGAGAGAGAGAGAACTTTGAACTTTGAACTTTGAAACTTTATTCATCAGACTACAAGTCCATAGACGAATTAGGGAACACGGGGTGGGGATGGATAGTGAGGGACTTGCCTCAAGAGGCAAGAAAACAAGGGGGTAAATCAACAAGGGTTCAACATAGTCAGCATGTCCCGACTACTCACTGGATCTACATCCTGAAACGTTTACTATAGATGTTGACCAAAAGGCGATGGCGTATCCACACGCCTTTAAACAAATATTGAAAAACGTTTCGGCCAGGAATCGAGGACAGTAGCTGAAGCCTAACGTTTCAACCCAGTGTTTTAAACAACAAATCATTAAACTCAAGTATACACTTATTGGCATACACGTGTCTGAGTTTCTTGCCAGTTCGACCAGCAAGGAAAATGAACTGTGCAATTCGATGACAGCTTGATACGGTGACAACACACAGCAGTTAATGGAAGTTGCAGTGTAGTGTCAAATCTGCCACTGGAGCATTTTGGAATAACAAAATTTAAATACACTCAAACTAGTCGATCGTTGTTCAGCAGGACACTACACAATACCGACCTGAAAGTACGTGAATATGCAACTTCTTATCAATAAACCCCTCCTCATCCCCGCCCTCTCTCTCCCCGCCCTCTCCCCGCACTCTCCCCGCCAAATTTTCGTTGAACCAGAACAGATCACACGAGCCACCACTCCGTACACTCTACTAATTCATCATAAGTCTGACAGTTCTAAGGAAATAATTCTGTTTGCAGGTCGCCATCGCACACTTCTTCAATGATTTGCAATCTACGTCACCGAAGTGTGTCGTAGTCGGTATGTCCGTTTGAAGCATTCAAAGCAGGGGGACACTTGTGTGCACTTTGAACACTCTTTGCGCGAACGCAGAGGTTCTGCACATCCGTCACACCAGGGATGTACTAATTCAGATGTGTTCCTTCCTCTGCTCAGTTGCCTCGGCACTTTGTTCGTGTCATTAGTCTTCCTGTCCATGGCTCCGTCCAAGGCACACTGCATGTGTGTATCGTGTTTTGGGATCACAGATAAAACGTGTTTGATTGGCTCTGAGTCCACCGTCTTGTGCCCGGGAACTTGAAGTGCTGATGCAGACAAAGGATTCGCATGTGCTGTGCGTGCTGTCTGGTCCACTGGGGGTGATGTTTCAGGAGTAGCTTCTGACGTCATGGGTTCCACTACAAAACTTTCGTGTGTCGTGGGTGCGTCATGGAACACATCAGGTTCGCATGCTGCTTCAGGCAGTTCCATTTTCCGAGAGGACAGGGGTGTCAGAAGAGTAGAAGGCTTCAGCTGATCTTCTGTGGACTTGTTCAGTTTATCATTTTCTCTGCCTTTGCCTCTGAACAGCTCCTGACGCCTGTAGTCTCGCTGCTTCTTTGACGGAGATTTCCGGTTTTGGCGAGGAAAAAATGATGAACTTGCATGGCGACCACGCCGCACGAATGGACTCGCCCACACCAATGTTACAGTGGTAAAATCAGGATTTGAGTCAATGTTCCAATTATCCAAACGATGAGACTCAAAAAGTTCGCTCACCGCACAGCGTAGGATGTTAGGCAGCTTCTCCTCTAACATGGTGCTCCAGTACACGGTACAAGTCCAGGTGTACGGTTGTCTAACGCAGAGCTCGACTCGAACACAACCTGCCTGAACGAGGACTAGGGGACGAGTGAGAGAGAGAGAGAGAGAGAGAGACAGAGACAGAGAGAGAGAGAGAGAGCATATCTATTAAAAAGAAGACAGAACCAAAGAGCCAGACATGAACACATGAAGGGAGACAGGAAGGAGGTCAGTTTCAGCCTGCTGCACAGGTGAATTTAATCACTGAAGATCATATACATCACACTGCAGTGCCCCAAACATGTTTCAAGAACACCAAGTAGTAATAATTTGTTATCACATGATACATGCTACCAATGTATGACACTGACATACAGGTGCAGAAACAAGGAGGAAGAAGGTTCTCTGACTTACTTGTCCTGTATCATAGATGGATTGTCCAGAATCCATTCCACCAGGTGCTGTGCAGCCTGCGAGATACACCAGCAAACTTAGTAGAACAGCATCTCAACAGACATTCTAACATGGATGGATGGTGTCTTAAAGCCTATTAGACTTTGTAGGCTAAGTACGGCCATTAAGCATGAAAATCACAAGAACAGTCTAGAGTAAGTGCAAATCAAGTCATGATGTCCCTAGTTATTCACCTCTTATGAATCACGTAGAGAGATGCGGGGTCTATTCCGACCCACAATCCACAAGGGGCGGGAGAATGAGGAGGAAGGGGGTGGATGGTGACGGGTGGGGTGGGTGGGATGGGAGTAGGGTTTGGTAGACAAGGGGAATGGAAGGGGGTTGTGTGTCATTACCTGCCAGGTGCTGAGGCCTGTAGTTCCCTGGGACACCAAGAGAACCGACTCCTGCAGTGTTATCTGCTCCCCTCCAGGCTGCAACAGCAGACAGACTCACATAGCACTCAAAAGCTGCATGGCACACACTTGTAGGTGAATACTGTTGCACAAGTCCACATAACTATCTCCATGATCCAAAATCCCTACTCTAAATAGGACTTGTTTGTAAAAACAATTAATGCAAATACTTTCTACATTTTCCTTGATTCAAACAACAAACCTTCTTGAAACTACGTCTTTTGTATCCTATCTCTCTCACTCACCTTCTCAAACCTTTAACCCGTGGAGCATTAGGTGTCAACAAAGCTCCTCCATCCAGGCTTGTCTTGGGCTAGCCACCCCAGTTCGTGCCAGGTCTTCCCTTGTCACATATCCTGCTCCACTACACACAACCATATATGCCAAATACTGAAATCGTGAATCTCTCCTGAGCTCTCCAGTTCCCCAATTCTCCAACAGCTCCAGTGCAGTGCAGTGACACTGCTATGTTGAGCACTAAAAGCAAACCTGATGTAGCAGCTTGTGGATTTTTTTCAGTAAACACAAAGAACAATAATAGGCAGGTTTCACGATAACTGAGCTCTTGGATGTGTGTAAACTTTGTGTTCAAATTACTTGTTTACTGTGTTGATTTTCATTATTTTTTCTGTTGTGCACGCATCAGAGTAATAATTGAAATAAAAAATTGAAAATGAAAAAAAAAAAGTTTGAGCATGTGCTTGCGAGAGCGTTTTTTTTAAAGCGATTGTGTGGATCTTGACAGACGGCATTTACTTTCTGTGTCATGACCACATTTCGAAGTTTGAGTGCAGACACGAAAACAACACCCAAATTTAATAACAACTGTGTTATTCAATCCAGCTATCATCAATTTAAGTCTCTGAATCAACAAAATAAAAAATAAAAATGAATTAGAACGTTAAAAGCCCCAATGGAAAATTTTCGCCAGTCAGCAGAAGTCGTCTGTCAGAAAAAACGCACGTGCCTTCCCTGCAAAGCAGGCCTATTTTTACAGATCGGATGCCTTTTTTACGTTGTTATTTTTGCTTGTTGGTGTTATTTCATGGATAATCTGCATCGGAAAGTCGTTATTTCAGCAACAGAATTAAAAAGTCGCAAAAAGGAAGCATTTTCTTCGATCTCTGACCAGCGTCTGTCAGATGACGCAACGATCAGCAGCCTTCAGTTTATTTCGGAAATTTCCAAGTATTTTACCGTACGTGACGAACAAGCACGCGAGATCGTTTGAAAATAAAAGAGAACGAGACACATCGCAGAGAGAAACACGTTTCACCGGTTTTAGTGCCTTTTGGTCGAGTTTTGCTGTATCTGTCAGCAACGATCAACAACCACACGATCGAAACAGCGACACACGCGAACAGATTTCCGTCGCTTGTGGCCGGCAAGTGATGAATGCTTGAGTATGTTTGCAGAGTTTCGAAAGCAAAAACGTTTTTCTTTTGTCTCCCATACTTGTACTTGTAATGGTTTACTTTGCACTTGTTATTGTGAAAACCGACAGTTTGTGGGTACCAGCAGTTAATCCTGGCGATCGCTGGTCGATTGTTGCCTTCTGTCACAGGCGGAGTTGGCGATTGGGCTAGTCCACTGTTGCGGCACCCCTCTCGCTCAAGCTATTTTTAGAATGCCGTTGTCTCTCAACCGCTGCTCAGCAGTTTGGAATGCTCTCGCAGGGGGTGTTGGGTCAAGAGTACTACGCAAGTGCTGAGTACGCCGATTTCACTACCCTACCTCAAAACAGAGCATCGCAGAAACACGTTTCACCATTTTTAGTGCCTTTTTTCGAGTTTTGCTGTATCTGTCAGCAACGTTCAACCACCACACGATCAACACAGCGACACACGCTAACATATTTCCGTCTCTCTCTCTCTCTCTCTCTCTCTCTCTCACTCACACACGCATGCACGCACGCACGCACGCACACACACTTTTGGTAAATTAGTTGTAGATGTTTGTTTTTTAAATTTACAATGCAAAAGTGTTGTGGAGACTCTCCAGACTTCATTTGTGTTAAACTCAAAACTTGATTTTTGATGATTTTTTTTACGAAGTAGCAAAGGCTGTGTGCCCCCTTAAAGCTTGCATGTATGCATTTCTGATTGCTTTTCTATGGCCATAAGTTAGGTTGTACTGAAATTGAAGAAGTTTGGGATTGTTTTCCTTGAAGCAAGTAACTGCGAGTTTGACCCCGTTTTTGAATTTGGGGGGGGGGGGGGGGGGGTCGTTTGAGTCCACCCATGTCATTGTGATTGAGTCAAATATCTATCTGTTGTGTGGATATGATTTATAGATGTTTGGTTTTCAATTTTAGAATGATTTCTTTATCTAGTGATGACTCCTGAGGTCTACAGGAAACGGTAAAGACAAAATTATTCTAAATTTAGCGTCATTTATCTGTCAACCATCCTTCTGATCAATGTTGTCACTTTTATTGCAAGTTTAATACTTTTCTTAAGGTGTACATAGTGTATGTTAAAGATGATTGTCATTGGTTGCTTCCAAACAACATTTTGTAGCAGTTATGATGCACTGAAGTTGTAAAAGCATTTTTTGTGGTTTCAGGATATAGGGTCTTTGAAAATCAATAACTTTGGAAATAAGTATGTTCATATACATTTTTTTACTGTTTTAGGTAGAAATAAAGTTGAACTCTTTGTGCAAACTGTTTTTGGGCCCCTGGTTGACTTTTTATTTTTAATGAATGATTGGGTGTAGTGGTAAACTGCAGTATGCAATATCGTGAAACCTGCCAATAGCTCTTTCACACAACTCACTTACCAGTATGTAAGTCTTGTAGCAGAGTGTATCATCTTCCTCCTCTTTCTCCATGAGCAATTCTGTGTAAGTCTCATACACATCATCAATCACCATCACTCCAAACTCCTCAAGCTGTGGACAACCAAGCAAAGCAATGTAAACTGAGTGGAGAGACTTGCATAAAGCAAAAGGTCATGCCTCCTCTTCTAATATATGCACTCCCATCATTTTGTCACAAAATCTGCTGCTTTGGTGTATGTGTGAGTCATGGCCTGACTGTGACATCATTCATTGCACCCAAATCAGTCTGCTGTGACTGAAGTTTGAAGTCTGTAAAAATTATTAAATGGATTATGTCACTTTAAATATCCATTCATATTCAAAGGAGACCTGTACCTTTTGTCCTGCATTATGATTGCAGATATTATAATGATACCATGCCTGTCTGAGAAAAATCAATTCAACTTGAACATTATGGTTCAGCCATGCTTTCATGACGAATAACTGCTGTGCTTTATAACATACATGACTCAAGAGAGAGAGAAACAGCCTCTGAGAGCATGCAAATGTCTGCTTTTTAACCTAACTTTGGCCAGTAATGAGTCTCCCAAGTCAGTGTCTTTCCCTGCCACATCCCCTTTTACTGACCATGTCAATCGATTGCCTCACACACACACACACACACACACACACACACACACACACACACACACACACACACAGAGGCAGAGCTTAACAGCTGTACCAAAGCAAGGAAAGCAGTACCCTGTGTATGAGCTGCTTCATGAAGTAGCGCCGGTAGCTGAGGGCAGGTGGGTAAGTCTGGCACAAAGGGTGCAACACTGTGGCCTCTAAGACTTGCCTCTGCATCTTGGGATCAGCAAGCAGCGCTGCCAGCTGCTCATCCTGAAGGAAAAGACAGCTATTCAGACTAGCAACTTCATTTATGAATGCGTTGCTGCAACACTCCCACAACGAGTCAAGACGTCTTTGTGTCTGTGCCCACCACCATCGAAGGGGGGTGAGGGGAGTGCGTGAGACTGAGAGCATGAGAGCGTGAGAGAGAGAGAGAGAGAGAGAGAGAGAGAGATTCATTCGAACTTACCTCTATTACCTTCCATTTCATTTTTCGTACAGGCACCATCTGAAGGAACTGTGTGTTCAGTTCCTTCAGAGAGTCTCCCAAGCCTTCAAGCTGACCAGCGGACAGATCTTCGTCCGTGGAAGACGCCATTTTGTCCAATTTAGTTACGCAGATTTCGATTGGCTGTTTTTGTCCAAGCCCTTTTCATTCCAACCAATGGTTTATCTTGGAAGAAAGTACGAGCACATCCGGAGCGTCGGGCTGTACGTTGGACACGATGTGAGTGAACTACTACCATCAATCGTTTTATTTTATAACACAAGGGAGTTTTACATTGTACAAAAGTCGTCTAGTAATGTCACTTTCGACGTTACGTTGTAAATGTTCTTCATTGCACTCATCGACAATGAATAGATAGTTTTATCGAATGAATCCAACACGGCAGTCACAGAGATGTTGACGCACCATGAAAATGACCATGTGCGGCGTGAAGAGAAGACTGTGCTATCAAGCACAAGCAAGCTAGATTAACGAGCCAACCGCTTTGAATTTTTATCAATTATCGTGCGGAAGGCTTTTGTCTTCGTGCAGCTAATGAATTTACAACATGTCGCATTCATACTCTGGACAAGAAGCCGTTGCAGGTTTAGTAGTTGCCTGAAAGCTAGCATTAGGGATTAGCCATTACGCCATTATTAGCACTCAATTCAGAGAAAGCTCCAGAAATATAGCGATTGTCATTTATTAGATGTTTTGGTCTCCTCAGACAGCATTTCGGTCATTCTGCTCGTACTTCAGATAGAACTCTGCGTATTTGTGGACATTTATGTTGCTGGGCTGGTCACCCAAAATGTTTCTTGCTGGTCACCCTGTGGTAAACTTACTCCAGCAGGGAAGAGATAGGCTTGTTCAGGAGTACTCAGCGCTGCATGAGCGCTTCATGTTGGCAATTGAGCGCTCTTTGCCACTCCTGAACGCCTCAGATTTTGTGCAGCGCTTCACTTGTTAAAGGGGAGGTAAATCTTCTGCGCCCCATGATAGACGCGAAGAAAGTGTTTTCTTTGACACAGACATCGTTTATGCACGTTTAAATGTATTCTGCATGAATAAAGTCCACTACTGTGTCATCCTTACTTGCCATTACTCGCACATACAGAGCGCTTCGGGCAAATAAAGCCTGTTCCAGTCCCAAAATGATGTTTCTGAGGGTTATTTTATGCATCGACGGCCAGTGCGGGATCGAAGACACCATTTTGAATGTGATGCAAAATTATTGCCTTGTTCATGAGGCGCAGCGATTCAAAGCGCTGGACAGCGCTTGCGCCGTGAAACGGCTTGTTCAGTACGAGTAGTGCTGCAAAGCGCTGCATGTGATTCGGTGCTTTGCAGCACTGCGCCTCCTGAACAAGCCGTTTCACGGCGCAAGCGCTGTCCAGCGCTGAGCAGCGCTTTGAATCGCTGCGCCTCGTGAACAAGGCACATATGAAGCTCGTCGGATCGGTGATTCACAGCGCTGCTCAGCGCTGAGTGAATCACACCCCAAAATTGCCGTTCAGGAGTGAATCACATGCAGCGCTGAGCAGCGCTTTGAATCGCTGCGCCTCCTGAACAAGCCTCTAGACTCCTCTCTCCTGCACTCTTGCTGGATTGAGGAGTTGTACTTGGAATGCTAATGTGAGGAATAAACATTTTCACTGCTTACAATTCGACTTGTAAATTTTGTAATGGAAAAGGTGAAGCACAAAAAGTTCAATGCTGGCTATTTCTTAAATTTATTTATTTATTTCACAGGGCACGGAGTCAAAGTCGAGGTCGTGACAAGGAGAAGAAGAAGGTGGGAGACAAGACAGCAGACAAGGCTGGCAAGGATAAGACGAAGAGGGGGGAATCCTCCAGCAGTAGTTCGTAAGTGAAACTTGTTTTTACTTCATGACTCTTTCTTCCAATTAAGTGTTATAACACTATAGATATGGAGATTTGATACCATTTGCATGGATTTTTTATTTTATTTTATGAACCTAAACAGTGCAATCTTTGGTGATAGAAACATGGTTATATAGGAACATGGATACTTAAGATTTATGATATATATCTGTCGATATCGTATAGATAGATTTTATCATTCCACAAATTGTCAGGTTCTTATGTTTTCAGAATGAAACATACATAGAATTGTGAAGTCACGTTCAGGAGATGTTTATAACAAGAAGTAAATGTACACGCCTTGGTTGGAAAATATATCATGATTTAAAAAGTATGAGTCATGTGTTTCATTCCTTGGAAGAATCACTTCGGTCTCCATCTCAATCTCCCAACCCCACCCCACCCCATCTCTGTCCCATCCCACCCCACTCCTCAACCTACTCGCCTTAATTCCTACACTTCTCACTTCACCCACATCTCTTCCCAATCCCGCATCCCACCTACAACTCTCTCACAGGGTTTGCATTTGCCATGCTGACCGATGCAGGACAACTCTCTGTATTTCAGAGGGAGCAGCAGTTCCTCAGGATCTCGCAGCCGCTCGCGGTCTTCGTCTTCCTCGTCAGGAAGCAGCAGTTCTGGGAGCAGTAGCTCTGGCAGCAGTTCCCGCTCTGGCAGCTCCAGCTCCCGCTCCTCCTCCAGCAGTGGCAGCAGCTCCAGTCGCAGTCGCAGCCGAGGCCGAGACAAGTGAGTGTTTGTGTTTATGTTTGTGTGTGAGTGTGTTCACCTGTGTGTGTGTGTGTGTACCACTGTGTATGCACATCTGTGTGTGTGTGGTTGGTGTGTGTGTATGTCTGTGAGAGGGAGCTGTGGGGGAAGAGGGAGGGCGGGCGGATGGATGGATGGATGGATGGATGGATGGATGGATGGATGGATGGATGGATGGATGGATGGATGGATGGATGGATGGATGGATGGATGGACGGACGGACGGACGGACAATGTTTCCTATTTACTAGTATTTGTATGAGGTACTAGATTTGTTTTTCACAACCACCTGTTCATCTGCCTCTATTCAATTTCTCTATTCCTTGTATCATTTTCTGGCCTTTCACTAACAGATAAATCTCTAAATGTCTTCCACTTCAGTTTAAGTTTGTGTTATCATCTTTGTTGTTTCAGTAATAACAAACAAACACACACACACACACACACACACACACACACACGCACGCACGCACGCATGCACACACACACACACACACACACACACACACACACACACGCACACACACGCACACACGCACACACACACACACATTTTCTTTCACTTCTCTGTAGGTCTTCTAACATATTTCAGCACAATTTGTATTGATTGCCAAACATTTTTTTGTCATTCACATTTGAAGATGCCACATAGTCATAAGTATATTTGTGATGTATTTTGTTAATTTCAACACAATGTGTTGTATTGATCAATCAGAGAGCTACCTCACTTTACTATCACTAACATGATAAAATGATATAATATTTGAGTGTTTCTTTGCTTGTCTATTTAACTTTTCACTTGTTAATTTTTCCTTTACTTTGTATTTTATTTTACCCCAACAGATTTTTTTGACTCCAACAACTATTGGAGATAAGAATGTTCATATGTGATTCATAAGAGCTGACTAACCGTGGAAATTGAAACTTGACTTTAACTCACTGGAGTCTTGGCTAAATATTGTGATTGTTCTCCGGAATCGTTAGTTTTTTATGCATTGTCAAACATTAATAAAAATTCAAAGGCATAAGATAACAAGACAAATTATATCTCAAATGAAAGATCTTTATTTATTCTTTACATCCAAAGAATGATCTAAGTGACTAAAAGTGCTAATTATGAATTACACACCATAGAATTGAGTGTGTACATGCGCAAAAATGAAAAAGTAGGGGGAAAAACCTGTAGTCCGGGAGATCCGGTGAAAGGATTGAACGGATAGTTCAGTGTGTTCCTCACCCAGTCATCATCGTCATTGTTGTCACTTTCATCATCATCCCTTCAACAGAGGCATGGCGAGAAGAATCTCTTCTAACTGCACTGCAGGGACTTGCACAAGTTCGGCAAGGTGTCGATCGAGACAGACCGCTGGTGCTCGGTTGAGGCGAACTTGAACTGCGCGTGTTGGCCGAACTTTCTTCGTCACTCTCACTCCAATCGCCAAGCTGATCATCAGCGATTTCCATAAATTCACGATCACTATCATCACTTTCATCATACTCTTCTTCTGATAGACAATGAATCAGAGCATCTTCCTCATCAGAGCCGTCAGAAATCGCAAGTTCCAGCGTCTTCGTTCGTCGCTCTCTCGCCATTTTGTCAACACGTAGACCATACGCACAAAAGTTACGATTTCTGATCATTGGTATATATAAAATATCAACTAAAGGGAGCTAAATCTGCTTGCACATTCCTTCAGTCACAGGCAAACAAGATTTATCTCCCTTAGACCAGTAGAACCAGAGCGATACGACTCTGGCGGAAGGACGCCTATCGCAAATAATCTCGCGATATGACTCCAGTGAGTTAACATACTGTAGTATTTTGTTTATATCAATGGCTCTAGCCTACTGAGGCTGATAGGCCATTTTATGCCATTGATCATCACCATCATCATCATCATCACCATCATCACCATCATCATCATCATCATCATCATCATCATCATCACTGTCATCTTAACCCCAGTGGAGCACACACACTGATGTATCCTATTTCCCTCCGTCTCACTCAGTAGATCTCCAAAGAGGAAGAAGCGCACACCCTCCCCGAAGCCCACCAAAGTTCACATTGGCAAGCTGACCAGGAACGTGAACAAGGACCACGTTGCAGAGATCTTCTCTGTCTATGGCACCATCAAGAGCATTGAGATGCCCATGGACCGAACCCACCCCACCATGCCCAGGGGCTTTGTCTATGTGGAATATGACAAGCCCGAGGATGTGCAGAAGTGCATCAAGTACATGGATGGGGGTGGGTTGACTTCTTGTTCTTGCAGCAATGTAAACAAAATATATTAGACCAGATCCCAATGCAGATAAGCCAAGAAAAAATTGTCTCTGCTTTCTTGTAATTCATTTTTAATGTCATTATTAAATATGTTTAATTGGCTTGTAGCGTGAAAATGTCATTCTGTACATAATTATTTCTCTTGCAGAGGTATGGGGATGTCTTGTGAAATTCCATCAAAATAAAACACATCATTTTGCACAGTTTCCTGACCCTCGTACAGTTTGCATGTATGCTTGAGTGTTCTGCCCTCTGCTGTTGCAGGCCAGATAGATGGGCAGGAGATCACAGCGGCTGCTGTGCTGGCAGCCAGAAATCCACGACCCATTCCGCGTCGCAGCCCTCGTCGCCCTGTCCCACGTTGGCGCCCAGAGCCACCACCTCGCTTCGGCCGGGACAGGCGCAGGTGGGTTTGGATCTTTCTGGTGTGCTGCTCTTGTGTTGCAGGGTTCGTACAGGTCATGGAAAACCTGGAAAGTCATGGAATTTGATTTTTCATTTTCCAGGCCTGGAAAGTCATGGAATTTCAACTTAGGTCATGGAAAGTCATGGAATTTAAGAAAGAAAAAAAAGAAAGAAAAAAATACGTTTTCTAGGCTGTGCTTCGCGCGATACTCTCAATCTAATTTTAAACGCTGAGCACGTCAGGAAAACGTACCCTTGCATCCCATTGGTTAATTCTGAAGGCTCGTGTGCCTTCTGCTTCCTGATTGGTTCTTTGGCTAGGTGACCTCGTTTCATTTCCACGCCGGTCCGGTCAGTTGGTTCAAGCGAGGACAGAGTGAAAAGAGCTTGTATTGTTTGTGGTGCAGTGTTTCTTTGAGAATCAGATTATCATCATGCCTGGAAAGTGTCGCTTTCAAGACTCTTGGACAGGAGACCCTGAATACCGTGAGTGGGTCATGCGAGCGAGAGTGGATGGGATGGCAAAGTGCCGATTTTGTGAAAAAGACTTTGCTGTATCCAACATGGAAGCGGCAGCGTTGAAAAGCCACATGAAAGGTGTCGCGCACCAGGCGCGTGCTAAAAAACACCAAGAAGAAAAGAGCAAACGTCAAACACGAATATCAGATTTTGTTCAAACTGCAAAAAATGCTGAGACAGAGAGTGCTTCAAAGGTGGTGGTTCCAGCTGGCGCTGCTACGCCGGTCGAAACTAGGCCTGCACCCACTGGCAGTGGCAGTAGATCTACTGGGATTGACACTCTCTTGACAACAGAGGACACACTGAAAGCAGAAATTTTGTGGACTTTGAAAATGGTCATCTCCCACTTCTCATTCTCCAGTACCAAAGGAATGAACAAGCTGTTCCGTCGCATGTTTCCCGACAGTGTCATCGCCTCCAAGTTTGCCTTGAGTGAAAGCAAAGCCCGGTACTTGATAACTTTTGGTCTGGGGCCACATTTCTTAGACATGCTCAAGGCAAAGGCCCGGTCTTCTGATTCTCTGGTGCTGCTCTTTGATGAGTCCCTGAATGCTGAACTTCAGAAGAAACAGCTGGATATCCATGTCCGATTTTGCTATTTACCATTTGGCGCTGGATCGAAATGGCGACCGCATGTCTGTTTCAAAATGTTGCTGTTTCTAACGTAATTTGGTCAAATATAGTTCTGGTTTAATTAGAATAGCTTAAATATATCATATTCAAGAAGGGGATAACGATATATATGCTCATTTCTAAGCCATTTCGAAGACATTAGCGCCATTTTGGTAAATAGCATGACCGTCAAAATCACACAATGATTCATGGCGAGTAAGAGCGTGACGGCGCAGATGCGATTTTGACGGACAAATCAGCTGAAATTGGTTAGTTTATTGAGGTTTTTGTTTCAGTTTATGCTAGAACAATCAGATAGGAAGATATTTATTGCAATATTTTGCACATATTGGAAAAAGTATTGTAGAACTCGGGACCTTCAGCGAAGAAATTTCATCAGACCGGAAGTGGCCGTCGGTTCGATAGAATCCACTTTTTCTAGGATTCGCACATATCAATAACACAAAATACCAATGTAACATGAAAGATGAAAGTCTTTCTGAGTTGTCTAATTTTTTTTAACTAGTGGTAGGATTCCATGGTAATTTGTATCAAATCTTTGCGCTACTACAGTACTAGCCAAAATGCACTCGGCAATACCACTTCACTTTCATGGCTAATTGTGGACAATCCACAAAATAATGTGAATAAAAACAAGAATGAAAGTTGTTTATGAAGCAGAAGGTTTCAAGAACATGTGTCGTGTAGTTTTGTGTTAATCCGTCTTATTTCCGCTGAGAACATACAAGCCGATTACGTAAAAAAAAACACCCTCCGCCACTACCGACTCGCGGTGGCTCGACGGAGTTTGCATTTCGCGACTCGGGTTGGTCTCTTCTAAACACTTGTCCGTCGAAGTTTCTCATTTGATCAAGTTGAAACTTTACTACTCATTAGAGGAAAGATTGCTCTTTCGTTCGGTGTATGTTTGAACTTCCGGTGAAAATCGAAAGACGAGTTATGGATGAAAGTTCGAACGTCATCGGACATTTTGTTAAAATTTGCTCACTCCCGCTTTCGCCCAGACACCCTCGGATTCTACAAGATTTCCCCCTTCCAACGCTATATTCGATGTTAATGTACGATGAATCTACTTTTTGTCTAGCGCCCGGATTGTGCGCTTGAAAGGAGAAAATAGGCGGAAATTTTCCACCTGTTTGTGCTCGATTACCACATTCAGCGTGCGTTAATCGTTGAAGCACCAGACAATTTGGGACAAAAGTATCATCATTTTAAGGAGTACTTGTTTGAAAATTTTCTGCATTTGTCAGTTTTTGAATCAATCTGCTGTAAAAATAATAACAAGAATTAGAAATTTTGTTACAACGGGTGTATTGTGCGTGAGTTTGGTCGTGCGCCATACACTTTTCTCTTTAAAATTGTCATGTATCACAGTACGCTAGGTCATGGAAAATGTTGTTGAAGGTCATGGAAAGTCATGGAAAAGTCATGGAATTTTGTATCTAAAAACCTGTACGAACCCTGGTGTTGGCTCCAGCCTGTTGGTGGCATCTTGCTTCGAAGGACAGGGCAGTGAAAATACCAAGCATATGTTGACAGTCAAGACGTTATTCTTCTTGCTTCACTTCCTTCCTTCCATAGAAACACTCCCTGTGGCAAACAACGGGACAAAGTGATTTGACTTGCTCTTGCTAACCAGCTTTAGTGATTGTTCATGATCAGTGAGTGACCTTACAGAACATACATTGGATGATAGGCCATTAAACTATTCATTCATTCTCCTAGAAACATATTGGTTGATAATTATTATGATAGGAATTCATTCCATGTGTGCATTTCTTCAGTATCTACCCTTGGCTTGATATGCGGCATCGTGTTACATATTTTTGATGCAGTTGATGCTCAGCAGAATAATTTTTAACATCATGATGATTGAATTGACATGACAGCATTGAATCCAATAGAATTTTTAATCATACATGCTGAAGCCCATTTGATTGTATTGGAGCTTGGAAAGTGAGCGTTGGTTGTGTTTTTGACTGCATTTGCAAGGTAAAGGCTGCAGCTAATGATTTGCTGCATTCTCATCTCTCCCTTTGAAGAATGGTGATGTTATTTTGCTGTGACTTCTGCTCGGCAGGTCTCCCCCTCCCCGGCGCCGCTCCCCTCCCCGCAGACCTCGCACCCGCTCCCGGTCGCGCTCCCCTGTCCACCGCCGCCGCTACAGCCGCTCCAGCTCCAGCTCCTCCCGCTAGGCCCTGTGTCTCCTTGTGGGATCTCCCTCAGCTGGCAACCAGCTCCTGTGCTGGGAGTGCATCCACCACCGCTGCCATGTGCGTCCTCCTCCTGCAAGGACTGCTTTTAGCAATGGCAGATTTGTCCACTGGGCACCAGGATTCGTGGCTGCTTCGCAGGCAGTGTCGAGGTTCAAAAGTTGGGTTATGTAGTTTACTTTTTAAAATATGTCGGGCTAGGATGAGGATGAGTTGAGGCATGGTAGAGTTCTAGGGTAAAAGGTACTGTGGCTTGTTGGGGCACACCACCGTGCGCACCCCCCACCCCCACCCCCAAAAGATAATCTTATGGGCCCTATTTTTATTTTGTCAACCCTAAGCTCTTTTTTTTAATCATTAAAAAAAGGAAAAAGCTTTGGAGTGTCAACTGTCAAATTTTTGCTGACCCACTTTATGCTCTTTGTGTCAATGGCTGTGTAAGACTGCAGTTGTAAAGATGAGCACTATGCGCTTGCTTACATGAAAAAGATTTTTCATTGAGGAAAATGGATTTAAAATCTTTGTTACTTTCCCAAACAACCAGCATTCAGATGCACTGAAATATGGTGGAGATCAAATAGTATGTGAAAATGTCGTATGCAAAGTCAGCAAGCTATATCTTTTTGATAATGCTAAATTTAGCCTGCTATCTCCATGGAATACTCATGGAAAAGTGAGTGTGACTTTTGTAGCTTTTTCCGCATCTTTTTGGCTGTGTTGTTTTTCGGTGACATCATTTAATGCAACTAATAGCTTTTTTCCCCCGCAAAAGCACCTTGGTATACTTTATTAATCTTAATCTAAAACTAGATTTGACTAGCTGTTTTATGCAGAAGTACTGTACATCTCATTTTGTAGTGTGAGATGACATAGTGTGCATTATCAATGTGGTCTCTTTGGAGAAAAAATCCGACCTACCTACCTACCCTATTTGATTATTTTTTTAAACCATAACTCCTGTTTTGGGGGGTTGCCTTATTCATAATTGAGAAAAGGGAAAATATATTTATGTTTGAGGTTGGCTTTTTTTCCCCTTTGTTAATTAACGTTAGGGAGACAAGTGATACTTTGGTTTATTTTTCCACTCAATAAACAGCTGAAAAGACGTCTTTTTTCTTTCTTTACTTAAAGGGAGGGAGATTGAAACTTGTACAGAGAGATAACATTGCAAGACTGTTGTATACCTAAAGCGCAGCGTTTGCTCCTAAAGTTTCTTCGGGGGTGGGATTGGGGGTGGGGAGGTAGCAGGAATGTGAAATTTGCTATGGTGGTAGAATGTGATGACCTTTACCTATATATGCTGTACATTTCATCTCCTGGACTGCTTTTGTGAACAGCCACCAGCCCAAACCCACACCTCATCACTGTTACTTATAGATGCTGTATGTTTTGTCTCGTGGACTGCTTTTGTGAACAGCGACCAGCCCAAACCCACACCTCATCATTGTCATTTTGGACTGGAAGTCTGTATGCTAGTGATTGTTCTGTGTGGTGATTTTAAACATAGCTACCCTCTTTGGCTAGTGGCCAAATCTTGTGTTTTTTCATTCAAGAGCTTGCACACCTTGATACTGGGGGTGGGTGTGTGTGTGTGTGTGTGTGTTTGACCCAAGAATCTGAAATGAGTAATGATAGTCATATGAAATCATCTCTGTGTTAGGATTTTTGTAGGTTTTTTTGGCTGTATTTGATCTCTGAGAATGCATGAAAAGGTTGGCTGAGAAAGTACAGTTGGAAATATTAACACAGTAGATTTTAAGGAATTGCATCAAAGTATCATTACTGATCGGTGCCATTGTGACATTCATCAGACTGACATCTTATTCTTCCAAAGGGAACTTTGCATGTCAACAATGCAACCATCACATTGTAAGTGTAAGGGGCTGCCTATAGCGTTAAAATAAAGGTGTTTGTCTAACTAGGAGTGGTTTCATGTGACATCAGGGAGTAATGTGAATTTCATAGCGTGTTCAAGATGATGATGAATGGAGTTCTATGGCTATCAGCCTTGTTGGTTATGTTAGGTCATTCATTGATTAGGAACAATCACAAGAACTGGTAGAGTTACAGTTGTGTCAAGTCACCATTTCCTTCATACAAATCGCATAGGGAGATGCAATGGGTCTATATTAGGGGGTTCATAGCATGTATAAAGAGGAAGTCAATTTATGGAGGGTCTCTTGTCAGTTGCACACCATGCACATTACTTGCACCCAAGCTGTTGGCAATGCCAAGTATCGCCATCTCCAGTGTGCATTTGGAAATGTTGTCATGTGGAATTCATACCTTCTTCTTTGGTTGATGTTGCATCCATGCCCATCATTTCTAGAACATTAAAATTTTGAAGAGAACTTGGGAGTTTGTTTTAGTGCAATCTGTTCTTTGATTTACTTTGCCCTGCAATTTGCCAAGTATAGCGCATTGCATCATGAGGAGTCTTCAGTGTTCTCTCCCCTGAATGGTTAAAGCAGAAAAAATTGTATTTCAATGAGATTAAAAACAAGTAATGATTGATGATCACCCAAGGCCATTTGACAAAAGCATGGAGCGGAAGAAATAAACCTATCCCCTTTCAAGACAATTCTGACTCCAAAACAGTGCCAAGTGACCATTTTCAGAGCAGTGAGGGTTTTTGCATGTACAGCATGACAATAGGCTTGGGGTGTGTTGCTAAGCCTACTTAATTGGCAAATAATAGGCCTTATTCAAATTATGTCAAACATTTGACTGCCTTTCCTGTATATCTGCTTTCATCACATTGACACTGGCCTATTCCTTGCAAGATCTTGCAAGGTTCCTGGCATGAGCAATGTGCCCTTGGACAAGCCTCTTCAGATCCAATTGGACGACTTGAAAGATGGATGGATGGATGGTGTTTTACAGCCTATCAGCCTTTGAAGGCTATGTAAGGCCACTAAGCACGAAAATCACTAGAGCAGTTTAGAGTAAAGGCAAATCAAGTCACAGTGTCCCTAGTCATTCGCTTCTTATGAATCGTGTAGGGAGTCGCGGTGGGTCCATTCTTACCCCAAACCCGCAGGGGAGACAAAAGAAAAAAAATCATCTTTCACCATGGGACATCTGCAAGTTAACACAGAAAATGACAATAGCCATCTGTTCCACAATAGACCTTGGGCACCAGATAGAAAGACTTGTAGTTTGTATGTGATTGCCCCGTCATTTTCTGAGGCTCTGCCAAGCAGTTTCCCCCAAAACAAACGACCCAATACAGCATGTTTGCAATAAACCTGGAGAGAAGCTTCTGATGAAACTGCTGCCATGCAGGGCCCTCGAGGTCCTGCCAGGCATAGGCTGTTGTCAACTGTCAAGAATCGCATACCTCTCTTATCAGCTGGAATGCTGCAGTCTGTTCCAGAAGCACCCACACAGCCAGCCCCAAGCAGCATTTACATTGCCTTTACATCTGCTTTCCCCATGTTGACAAAAGTCCATTCCACGCAGTTGTGGCTTTCCTTGCATCTATGCAAAGCGCCCCAGAATTGGCAACTATCCATCCTCACTACCCTGTTTTAATGTTGCTGATTATATGAAATTATTTATTCAACTTATGCTGTATCTCTCTGTAACAAGCTGTAGGTAATGAACCCCCCCCAAAAAAAAACAAAAAAACAACAAAGATCCTCTCCAAATGGTGAATTTTCCCTAGGACGCTGCAACACACATAATCATATACACTGTTCATCATTCTGCTACCTCTTTTAATGCAACCTTCTGTATTTGAAAAAAAAAGCTCACAAGGTTGATAGGCTCTTAAACTCCAACCATCTATCCTTCATCATTGTGCACCCTATGACACACATTGCATAGAAGTGCAGAGACCAACTGTGGTCTGGCAGCTGGATTGAAATTGGGAGTTGGAGGCATTGTGGGTAAAATAGCTCATGCCCTAAGCATCTAAGGCTTGTTCAGGAGGCGCAGCGCTGCGAAGCGCTGCACGTGTTTCACTCCTGAACAGCAACTTTGGGGCGTGATCCGAGGTGATTCACACAATTTTCAAAATGGCGTCTTCGATCCCGCACTGGCCGTCGATGCATAAAATTACCCTCAGAAACATCATTTTGGGACTGGAACGGGCTTTATTTGCCCCAAGCGCTCTGCATGAGTGAGTAATGGCAAGTAAGGATGACACAGAAGTGGACTTTATTCGTGCAGAATACATTTAAACGTGCATAAATGATGTCTGTGGCAAAGAAAACACTTTCTTAGCATCTAGCAACACAACATGCGGCACAAAAGATTTACCTCCCCTTTAACAAGTGAAGCGCTGCAGTAAATCTGTAGGTGTTCACGAGGTACAAAGAGCGCTCAATTGCCAACATGAAGCGTTCATGCAGCACTTCGTACTCCTGAACAAGCCTCTAGTGGCTCACTAATCCCGATCATGCATTAACAATGGTTACCAAGGCAACAGGTCTGCTTCCTCAACCAGAGCATCTGTTGGTCTCACCAGTTGAAGTATTTCCCTGTGTAGCGGAGTGCTGCTCTATAATGGAACATACTGATATGATGTTCCTCCCAAGTTCTCTTCCTGGTTGCTTTGCATTTTAGCTGCAGGTTTTCGAGCAGCTGCCCCTACTAAGTGGCACAGTACATCAGGAACTGTTCCTTCTCATTACACCAGGCTAGCATCCTTGCAAAATGTGTCCATTCCCTTTTCTTCCACTTCAAATATCACTCATCTCCCTTTGCATTTAGTGGACACTCTTAGTTCAGTGTGTATTGCGCAGTTCTTGGTGTGCTCTTACACCATGTGCAAGAATTTGTTCAGTATTCACTCAACTCATTTTCCTAGGAGGGCATATGCAGATTGGCACAAAGATGAAAAATTTATTACAGTTCAATCTTTTCAAGCAAATTGCAGGGACAACCGAAGCAATGTTGAAAACTGGCTATAAAGTTCTCGTTGACTCAGTTGTCTTACCTATGCCTACCTCATTAGGATGCATGCTTGAGTCAACACACTTCAAAATCTTGAGGCCTCTGCACCAAAAACTCAAAGTTCTATTCAATCTGATCACTCGAACAAACTGAGATAATGTTTTCTTTCAGAATTGAGATTTGAATCCACCTCCAAGTATGTTGAATATCTGTTTCACAAATTCAGACAGTCACAAGAGTGACTATGCCCAACTGTACAAGAAATTTCATCATGGGAAAGAAAGAACAGCAAGCCAGCCAAACCCTTCCCTTCCAGCTTTCATACCCGTCAAATATTGCATAAATCCAATTCACATGCTTCTAGCAAACAGTACAGTGGGGGGGGGGGGGGGGGGGGGGGGGGGAAAACAAAAAATTAAATGCACCTTGAAATGTATCAAACAGAATGAGCTAAGAAATAAAATCAAGTGGATGCAACTAAGATGATTATAAAAAGTATGCTGGGAAAGTGAACGTTGTGTAGGATATAACTCTGAGTCTCACTTCTCATTATTACTTTTTTCTCCCCCAATCAACCACTGGGCTAAGCATCAAAGTGAAAATGAAATCAAGGAACAAGTATTTTACAAATTATTTATTTTCCATGATCTGTAATGAGCACTTGTAATCCAGGCATTTTCACATTCATGCAGGTAAAATAGGCCCTTGATGTCATCATAAATACTAAAACTACCCTATTTACACTTACAAAGATTACATGCACAAAGACACCAACATATTTACAGTTAGACTGCAGGAATCAAGATGCACGTTACACTTTATATATATTAAACAGAAGATTACGAAGAAAAAAAAGTGGGGAGGGGGGATTTCAGGAACACACATTTAAACAAGAAAGAGAGAACAGGAGGTAAAGAAGAATACGAAAGAGCAACACTTCAACCCCCCACCCCCCCAGAAGGAGAGACCAAGTTACCTAACACTGACTGACACATAATCTTCCTTAGGGCACCTCCGTCTAGCGTCCAGCCAAAGTTTGTTCCATTCCATGAGAATGCTGTGTGAGAACAATGGAGATGGGTAATGTCTCAATGGGTATCACTGTCACAATCGCTTTAGAACTTTCTTCTTCTCCTTTTTTTTCTTGTCCAGAAGCTTCTTGTCACCCGCATGCTTCTTGGCCAAGGGTCCTTCGCTTGTGTGTTCAGAGAATTCATCGTAGCCCTCAGCAGCAAACCTGCAATGATAAAAGTATGTGTCAAGGTCTGATCAAATCATCAGTCCCTCAGAGAGAGAGAGAGAGAGAGAGAGAGAGAGAGAGAGAGAGAGAGAGAGAGAGAGAGAGAAGAGAGAGAGAGAGAGAGAGAGAGAGAGAGAGAGAGAGAGAGAGAGAGAGAGAGAGAGAAAAGAGAGAGAGAGAGAGAGAGAGAGAGAGAGAGAGAGAGAGAGAGAGAAAAGAGAGAGAGAGAGAGAGAGAGAGAGAGAGAGAAAGAGAGAGAGAGAGAGAGAGAGAGAGAGAGAGAGAGAGAGAGAGAGAGAGAGAGAGAGAGAGAGAAAAGAGAGAGAGAGAGAGAGAGAGAGAGAGAGAGAAGAGAGAGAGAAGAGAGAGAGAGAGAGAGAGAGAGAGAGAGAGATAGAGAAGAGAGAGAGAGAGAGAGAGAGAGAGAGAGAGAGAGAGAGAGAGCGAGAGAGAGAGAGAGAGAGAGAGAGAGAGAGGGAGGAGGAGAGAGAGAGGGAGGGGAGGAGGGAGAGAGAGAGAGGGAGGGAGAGAGAGGGAGGGAGAGAGAGAGGGGGAGAGGTAGAGAGGGAGGGAGAGAGAGAGGGGGGGGGGGGGGGGGGGGGGAGAGAGGGGGGGGGGGGGAGGGAGGGAGGGAGGATGTGTGGGAGGGAGGGAGGGAGGGAGAGAGAGAGAGAGAGAGAGAGAGAGAGAGAGAGAGAGAGAGAGAGAGAGAGAGAGAGAGAGAGAGAGAGAGAGAGAGAGAGAGAGAGAGAGAGACAGCTAGATGGATGGACAGACAATTTGACCATTTTGACAGACAAAGCAAGAGACAGATAGAAAAACTTACAGATATGTGATAAGAATGAAAAGATATATAGATGGATAAATATGAGCATGGAGACACACACACACATGCACCTCACACTCTATACCACACCACACCCACACTTACACACACACACACACGTGCACCTCACACTCTATACCACACCACACCCACACGTACGCAAGCACACACGCACATGCTAACATGCACACAACACATGCTAACACATAAACACTAATACACACAGTACACAAACACTTACACACAAGCCAACACACACGTTAACACACATAAACACATACATGTTAAGACACATGCACATACATGCCAACACACACACCACACACACTAACACATACTCACTACACAAACACCCAAACAGAAGTGGGGGTGGAGGTGGTGGGGGGGGGGGGAGGTGGCAAAGGGACGCACTTGGTGGGTTTTGCATGAATTTCTGTGTACATCCTGGCCCTCTGGGAGTAGTCCTCATACTGCTCCAGCAGCAGCTTGCCAGCCTCCTCATTGAGGGCCGACTCAGGGTTAGGCACAATCAGCAAGCACTTGATGGTCTGCAATGAAACAGCAGGAACAGTGAGCTCAGAAAACTCCCAGTACCTTGCACACACCATGTTCAACAGAAAACTAGGGTTCCATGCTTCATTATCACTGACAGATCCTCTTGCCAGAAGTTGTGAAGAGCAAGGTCCAGGTGACAATTTTTCAGTTTGACTGACAGATGAAAGTAGAGAGGTTTCTTTGGTTATGGGATTTGTCAGCCAGTTTACTGATGTGTGTGGGTTAGGCGTATCTTCCAGGGTGGTATGAACACAATCGGGTCTTTATCCATCTGACTCGAATCTGATGTCCTCAAGGAACCTGTATGGCAGTGCAGGACTGCCCCTGGCTGAGCTACTGAAGCTACAGCATCGAGCAGCCTCCGCATTGTGTTGGACTCATACACTGAGTGTCCAACAAAAGACTAGAATCAATTTTCAAAAGTGACAGTTGTTGCTTACTCTATGTCAAGTATCACCTGTTAAGTCATCAACAGTGTCAAAGTAGCCAACACAAAGCTAGATCATCAATACTAGTTGCAGCACTTTAAACTAATTTTGCAGCTGATCATCAGAATCAGCTAAAATCACCTATGCTAAATGAGCTTCTCTTGTTGATAATCCAAAAATGTTGTATCATTAGATTTAGTCTTGTATGTGTCATCACACAAATAGAAAAATGAACAAATTAACTCTTTTACCATTGGTACCTTGGACAAAGAAACTGTTCTCTAAACCCACACAAAAAGGGAGGCAACCATGTAAATTTTCACGGTTACCTTAAATAAAAAACTCTATTTTAAAAAACTAACTTTTTTTCACAAAAGTTTTAATACCTTCCTTTTGATAACATTTCTTTTATATAAGAAATGCTCATCTTTCCTTTGAGGCTCAAATAATGGGCACCGAAAATTGAAATACAGAGTCGCAAAGAATCTCTGAAAAGATTCAGTCTCTCAACCCTCAGTTCCATTCCCAAAACCATTATCATAACATCTTATCTATACTACAGCCACAATCTAAAGCCCATGCTAGTGAAGAGTTAACTCCCCCTTGACCACACATACTGCCTTATGATAAAAAACACAGGACCTCACAAGAGAAGATCATAGAAGACAAAATCAAAATGAATATTTAGAGACACATCTAATAAAAACATTTTGATTGTGAAGAAGAGTTTGATTTATTTGGCAGTGGTGACTTTCCCCACTCGGTCCTCACAACTCTCTTCCGCCTGCTTTTAAACAGTATACATACAAGTTCGTCTGCTCCGCAACATGCTGGAACAAGAAGGGCAAAGCCCATACGACTCACATGCTTGACCTTGACCTTTATATGACCTTGACCTTCAGGTGACCATCAAGGTCAAGGTCAAACAACTAAACCTACCAATGACATCATACACTAAGAAATGCTTTACACATTTTTCCTACCAAAATACATGTGACCTTGACCCAAGGTCAAGGTCATCCAAGGTCATGCAACACAAAGCTGTTAATTCAAGACATAGGAAGCACAATGGTGCTTATTGGCACTTTCTACCATGAGATATGGTCACTTTTAGTGGTTCACTACCCCATTTTGGTCACATTTCATAAGGGTCAAAGTGACCTTGACCTTGATGATATGTGACCAAATGTGTATCATGATGAAAGTATAACATGTGCCCCACATAATTATTAAGTTTGAAACAGTTATCTTCCATAGTTCAGGGTCAAGGTCACTTCAAAATATGTATACAATCCAACTTTGAAGAGCTCCTGTGACCTTGACCTTGAAGCAAGGTCAACCAAACTGGTATTAAAAGATAGGGATTACTTTGCCCTATAAACCATATATGGGTCAGGCATCCAATCTAAAAAACTTCAGAGAAAATTGAGAAAATGTGAAAAATGACTGTTTTTTAGACAACATTTATGGCCCCTGCAACCTTGACCTTGAAGCAAGGACAAGTCACTATGTATGTTTTTTGAGGCCTTGTCATCATACACCATCATGCCACATTTGGTATTGATAGACTTAATAGTCTCTGAGAAAAATCCAACGTTAAAGTTTTCGGACGCCCGGACGGACGAAACGGGTGAGTACATAGACTCACTTTTGCTTCGCATGTGAGTCAAAAATTCACTCGAACGCCAGAAATTTACTATCAAATTGGCAGACGGTAGCCTATTCACTGTGGAGCTAATGCTAAAAATCTCGTGAGATTACCATTACCATGGAAAACATGGCAGCTTCCAGTGTAAGTGTGGTGTCATGAGGGACGTCCACGGTGGAGAAAAGGTATTTTTTGCGGGACGCACCAGGACATCCGGTGGTAAGAGGGTTAAAGAGCAGGCAACAGAGACTGTTGTAACAGTTAAGAAAACAGTGTTCTTTCATAAGCTTACATCCTACAACCATCTCTAGGCACTGTTGGCTATTCATGTTTTGCTATTTGATTATGCAAATACATCATCCCAAAATCTTACCTGTATAAATGAAACTCACTCTCTTTATCCCCCCCCCCCCCCCCCCCCCCCCCCCCCCCCCCTCTTCTTCTCTCTCTGTCCTCCCCTGATTCTGCTTATGTAATTGACTAAAGAGGTCTTAGTCTCTCTGTTTCTCTTTCCATAGCAATCATTGTGAAACTGATTCTTGTATCAGTCATATTACATGCAAAGCTGCATCTCTCTCTCAACACACACTCATGCAAGTGTGCATGCACCCGCCCACACTCAATCACTGACAGGGTTGATTTCCCCACACAGATGCTTTAGCCTACTTATATTCGGGCGAAGAGATCTTCATCAGTGCACCTCGAAACGTCCCTTCCTACTTTGCCACACTTACCAGCAATATGTGTTTAATTCCCAGCTCTGCCTTCCAGTCCTTCTTGAGAGTGTTGACGCAGATCTCCCCATTGCTGGCAACGTTGGGGTGGAAGATTTTGGTCAGGAAGTAGGCCTTGGGTGGTTCTGTGGGGAAGCTCTTGCCCAAAACCAGCTTCATGTTGAACTGGCCGCCAGCATATGGCGTTCCCGCTGGAAGTATAAGTGGTGGTTGTCAAAGACAAAACATTTTTTACAGATGATAAAGTAGGGAAAAAAAGGAGGTTAACATCACAAATTCACCATTTCAGAATAAAAGTTAACACATTCACATCTAGCAATATTTCAATCACCTGGCAGTGATCCTATCTCTAAACACTGAATCACCTGTCATTAATCAACTATAAGTTCCACAACTACTACTGCTATCACTACTACTACTACTACTACTACTACTACTACTACTACTACATGAAAGACACAAACAATGCACACAGGAGCAGGCAAATGGCCATGTAGTGCATCTATAGTATGAAACACTTTACTTGTCAGGCAAGTCCACGAGCAGATATTCCAGTCCTTTTAAAAGCAATTGACCTACAGTTCAGCCATCATGGAAAATGATTAGAACTAGGAGTTACTGATGAAATTGAGAGCACTGCATCTCTGGATTATTGTTGAGCTCTGAGTAACACTTTAGCAATACTGAAGCTAAAATTCTACCATTCTTCTATATACTATAGATCAAACAGGTAGCATTCATATCATCAGGGCTTTCACACATACAATGATACAGTACACTAACACTAACAGCGAGTTTTCGTAAGTAAACAAGGCTGGAATATACCAAAAGAAGAACAGTTCAACCTCTTCCAGCCCCCTACCTGGTCCATCGATGGTTGCCTGAATGTTTGTAATGTCCTCATCATTGGGAATGATCTTGATGCCTTCAGGAGGATTACTGGTTAGGTCGGCTATTTCTTTGGCCACTTGTCTGATGATTTGTGGGGACAAGTTTTCAACATTTGAGACCTGAAACAAGCAATACAATATAAATTTTTCAAGCATAACTAGCACACTTTTTTTCTCTCCAAATGCTCGTTACCTTGGTAAAGCTTTTACAAAAGATTTACTATTTAAATTTATACAAATATCTTGTTTAAATGAGTGTTACAAGAACATTAGGAAACACTTTCAAAATCTGCACCTTTTTGGTCATGACTAGATGAACAATAAGCTTTGGTGCTTAAGTCCTAAGGATATGTAACACTG
Source organism: Theodoxus fluviatilis (assembly GCA_034096865.1). Taxonomy (NCBI): domain Eukaryota; kingdom Metazoa; phylum Mollusca; class Gastropoda; order Cycloneritida; family Neritidae; genus Theodoxus; species Theodoxus fluviatilis. The sequence goes on from JAWQFJ010003016.1 coordinate 339,181, forward strand.
AGGAAAATCTTCAGTACACTGACCAAATTAATTCCTGAATATCTGCCTGCATAATACTCTCAGGAAAATTACTTACAAAGTGGAGATGCAAGACTTTTTCAAATGATGCTCAACATACCATAATGTAATAACTGACAGCAAAACTCTGTGCTGTCTATGTAACTGAAACCTGACCTAAACTTTTTGACAGCCTAACGACAGCACTTTGACCTCATTCAGTGTTCAAATTTATCATCTAGCGTAAGTGTATTAACAGCTTTCACCCGAAATTAGAGCGTCCTGACGATCCAAAATGATGTATCGAGAAAACACTAACGCTGAAACCCTAGCGATCCAAAATGAGGACGTGAGTGTTGGGAGGGGTGCCCACGCGTACCTCGGCCGTTGAAGACTGGACGTAATCTCTCATCCCCTCCCCAGTTCTCCGGCAGCTGGCTATCTACAGCAATTCAGGATCCGACAATCTGTACCCTCGAAGGGCGGTATCGATGGTGCTAATCAAGAACATAATGGAAAATTAGATTTGATTTGTTTTCCCTTGGCAGGCCCAAGTGGAGCAGGCCAGCTGTCTGAGTGAGTGTCTCGTTCAAACTCAGCTGACGAGAAAATCAGGTCAACCACGAATGAAAAAGCGCAATAGATCATGAACATTACACTAAGAGAAGAAACGTAAACAGTCCACACAGGCTGTAAGGTAAAGTAACAATTAAACACCCCAAGCGAGTGACAGCGATGTTGCACTGCCAGTCACAAACAACCGTGAGTCGTTTGTCGTCAGTGATAAATTTCAAATTCCCCAGTCGAACAATCCACGAGTTTCTAAAACAGGATAGTTTTCTGGCGATCAGACCACCACAAAAATACGTATTGCGTACTCTGACATGTCTTGGGGCGAAACAATTCGATAGAGATACTCACACTTGACATTTTGTGGGAAATTTTGAGCGTTTTCAGGGTCCAAGATCGCGCAGAGGCCTACCCAACGAACGTGTTATTATACTGAAAACGTTATGGACAGAATTTGGAATCTGCAGCCAATGGCTAAGCGACTTACAGAGCAGCTCCGTGGGTAAAACATAGATTGCGTAATAATATTAAGATATTTACAATAATATATATTTATAAATTTTGAACTATTTCAAAAGCCTAAAAATGTAGAAAGACAAAAATAGTGAGTAAGATATTTATACTAATTGAGGTCGAGAATATACGAGATCATAACAAACTAGTGCATCCGAAATGGAGTCTGGCGACTACTCCCTCAACGGGGCTAGCGTAAGATGGTTTTCCAATTATTAACATTTTGTGTCGTGATCTTGTATGAATTGTGTATAACCGGTGTTGGAGATTTGTAATCTATGACAGTGAAATTACGCATTACTGGAGGATCATGGAGTAAACTTCCGATTATCACACGAATGCTATTGACTGTAATGGCGCAGCGGTAGTTCATCATGATCATGTCACTTGTCAGTGTTCCCAACTCTTACTGCAATAGAGTATCTCCGTTAAATAAGAAAAATTCCGTCCGCGGCAGACACTACACATAAAGATAACTTCTAGCGTAGGAGGCAGTAATGTTATTGCTATAGATGCAGGTGTTTGAGATTCGATGTTGGAGGTGGAACCGCAGTTGCACCATATTCAGTAGGTGACCTGAAGCAAAAATCTTTCCTGGGAGTGGGATCAAAGACCCTATATTTGCTGGGATGGTATGGGAGGTTGTAGCGGAGGGGATGAGGTGTGTGGGATAGAGTGGAGAGAGAGAGAGAGAGAGAGAGAGAGAGAGAGAGAGTGACGGATGCAAGTACAGTAAGAAAAAATAAAGTTGTTGTTTCAGCAGCCATGTCATCATCAGTGCACTCGTTATTTGTCAGGCGGGTGAAAAGGATTGATGCATTTATTATGAAGGTAGAGTGAAACTTATGTAGGTCGCTGGGTCGGTAGTCAGCCGCTAGTTTGGTCGGTCAGGAAGTTCATTTGTCCATCCATCCATCCGTTTGTTCCAACTGCTGGACTATTGACATATGACAGGATGTTTGTCATTTTGACCAGTGATTATCTTGAGTTGGACATTCATTGCTGGCTTAGATATTTGGGGTAAAGGTTTTTTCCATGACAAGCTAATGATGAAATAAAGCATATTCTTAACGGAGTAGAGTCTCAAATCTTTATCACCATGAGTCAGAGATAAGGCTGCAGTTCTCCCCCTGACATGTACTTTTTAGGCTGTCTGACACCCACAGTTGGTGGAAGTGGGTGAAAGAATAGGGGTAGACGGTGTGGGTAACAGGGGTTGAATGAGATATCACTTTTAGATAACACAGCTTACACAGGGCTGGCTAAGGCGACCAAGTAATTGCTCTGTTATTGATTATCTTGTCATCTAATGCAACCTAAAGAAAGTGATTTAGTGATCAGTCAGTGTGTGTTTGTGTGATGTGTGTGTGTTTGTGTGGTGTATGTGTGTGTGTGCATGTATACATGTATAAGCATTCACGTGTGTATGTGTGTAAAGTGTAAAGTGATTTGAAATCCAGGTAAGGGTGACAAATCACTATATAGGACCCATGATCTTTTTCAACTTCAGTCCAGCAATGACCTGGAGGAGCTGAAGAAAGACTTGGAGGGATGGAGGGAAGCCTTGATCCCTCTCAACAAAGTCCTCCACTGGGAAAAGAACTACCACCCAGCCATCATCGCCGGAATCGTCACCTTCATCTTTCTGTCAGTTTGCCCATGGGCAGTAAGAAGGGTTTCATTGAGTGCTGGGGTGTGAAGTGTTGTGCCGCTGTTGTGCTGAGTTTTGCTGAGTTTTGCTTTGAGCAAATGTGAGCCTTCAGAATGATGGAGGTTTGGCCAGGCAGTTGACAGAGTCTTTGTATACATGTCCATCTTGGGATGAGTTGACAGGGGCTTACACGTGATGTTTTTATTTCTTTGTTGACTCACATGCGAAGCAAAAGTGAGTCTATGTACTGAGCCGTTTCGTCCGTCCGTCCGTCCGTCCGTCCGGGCGTAAAAAACTTAAACGTTGGATTTTTCTCGGAGACTATTAAGTCTATCAACACCAAATGTGGCATGATGGTGTATGATGACAAGGCCTCAAAAAACATACATAGTGACTTGACCTTGCTTCAAGGTCAAGGTCACAGGAGCCATAAATGTGGTCTCAAAAACAGTCATTTTTCACATTTTCCCAATTTTCTCCCACGTTATTGAGAATGGCGACCTTAGCTACAAGTGGTATATAGGTCAAAGCAAGCCCTATCTTTTGATACCAGTTTGGTTGACCTTGCTTCAAGGTCAAGGTCACAGGAGCTCTTCAAAGTTGGATTGTATACATATTTTGAAGTGACCTTGACCCTGAACTATGGAAGATAACTGTTTCAAACTTAATAATTATGTGGGGCACATGTTATACTTTCATCATGAGACACATTAGTTCACATATCATCAAGGTCAAGGTCACTGACCCTTATGAAATGTGACCAAAATGGGGTAGTGAACCACTAAAAGTGACTATATCTCATGGTAAAAATTAGTGGTAGTTATGGTAAACAGACTAACCCATTTTTTATCCTAACGACCCAACACTTTTTTCCATGATGGGGGGGGGGGGGGGGGGGGGGGGGGGGGGAAGCACTCCTGGAATCCCCTAGTTACATTTTTAAAAAGTGTTCTCAGCAAAATAGAGACTAGAGTTATGTTCAGTCTGGCCTCTTTCAATAAAAAAAGTATTAAAATTAAAAAATCAGGCCGACCTTCCGACTCTTTTATTTTACAGTTTTTCACACTGACAGTATGTTATGCCCTGTATGCATATTTAGTCATCTTGACCACTCCTCTGGACAGCTAAATGATGGCACCAGTGATCTAAATGAAAAATCAAAATGGCATTTCCTCCATTTTAGTGTTTAGGCAAAGAGCTTGAAACTTCACATGTTGTTTTGCATGTCAAACTGAACACATGAATACTTTTTTTTTGTCCATCTTCTGACGGGGATAATAACTTTGTCACAGTTTGTGAAGAATATTTTGGGGGAAAAAATGAAATATGACAATTTTGTGTTTTTACCATTGCCACTGCGGGGAATGGATAATGAACACACAACTCTTTGTTTTCCAGGCTGATCTGGTACTTTGACCCCACGTCCCTGCAGCTGGTGGCTGTGCTGGGAATGGCAGCGGCTCTGATAGACTTTGCCATTCCCCTTTTTGGCCCATCCTTCCTTGCAGGGGAAAAATGGTAAGCTGACAGCGACTGGAGGAGGTCTGGCATAAAATGCTTCATGAGAGACATCATGTTTTCATTTTGGTACCACTACATGCAAATGGCATGCTGTCTCTTTGTTCTGGTGTAATGTCCATTGTAGCATTCTGAGAAATGTTATCTAATTCTTGCTTGATTATTTCACGGTTGAAATATGAATTAAATATCTTAAAGTGTTCTCATTATTTGAGCTATTTTGCATTTGAAATTTCATGCACATTTCTCAAAGTTCTCATGTTTGGGAGCCTATGTATTGTTGGTCTCTATTTACTCTCATAGTTTATATGAAGACTTTCTGTCATTTTTTTTGCATTCATCATCATTGTCATCGTCATCATTGTCATCGTTGTCGTCATCATCATCGTCATCATCATCATCATCGTCATCGTCATAATCATCGTCGCCATCATCATAATTTTTTGTATTGTGCTGTTTCAGTAATGATTGCTTGTAGCGCACAGTTGAAGCACTACGTGCATGGTAATCCAAGAACATTATACTCACGCTGGCTGTGTACATCACTTTCACGTGAAAAAAGTAACTGAAGAAGTTTGGGCAAAATGCAAAGTGCTGAATAGTCCCAGTGTTGTTGGCTGTGGTCATCCTCAAGGTGCAGACCATTGTAGGACATTTCCAGCCCTGTCATGTCACACACCGGCTTGTTTCGTGTGTTGCTACCCCAGGACCGGCAAGGAGCAGAAGCAGTTTGAGGAAATCTGTCAGCGCATCATGCACTTCCGAGACCACCTGTACAACTTCAAGTTGGCCATGGTGGAAGTGAAGGCTGACAAGCCCAAATTGGTCAGTTCCTGACTTGTCCTTGTGGGGTGATGTGAAAGAGAGCAGTATGGAATGTAAGAATATGGCAGAAGATCGTGTGCACAGTTTTTCAGTGTTGTATGGAAAGCTGAGGAATGCAAGGAAGAAAGATGAGGACAGCATATAAGGTGTTAGAGCATCTGCCCATAAAAAGATATGACTTGCCAAGATTGAAATTTTGAAAAGAAATAAAGGAAGACAGACTCCAAGAAGAATAATGTATCTGCGTGTGATAGTGGGGATGGCAGGATAGAGTGTGTGTGTATGTGTGCGTGTGCGTGCGCGCCAAAGACGGATCACATCTGGAGGGATTTTTATATCACTTTGTCTGATCTGTTAAATGTTGAACTTATCTCTTAATTTTGATTTGTTTTAAAATCACAATAGTACTCTCTACATGCACATATTTTGAATATTTGCAAGTATCAGAGTTAGTCATGGAAAGATACAAGTTTTAGATGAGGACTTGGCATTTAAACTGCATGAGTTTTACTGGAAGATCTGTTCATGCTTCAGTATTTCATTGGCATCATGAGCTTCATGATTTTCCTGGCTTGGATTGGCACAGTCATGAACAACCTCTTCCTCTTCTACGTCGTCGGTAAGTCTCCCTGTTCATTGTGCACATGTGCATGTACTTCTTTTCTGATGTGTAACGTCCCACTCCATCTAACTCCACTCCTTACCACCATTCCTATACTGCCCTTAGCTGCCTGCTAAGCCCCTGCCACCAGTGCCACTTACACTTTCCTCATCAATGGTTTTGCCTAGAAATTTTGTGAACATGATCACTGCATTTACAACAGTTTTGGGGAAGAGAACTCAGCAAGGAGTGCAGTTCTTAGCTGGTGGCCAGGGGCAGTATGGGAATGTGGGCAGGGGAAGGAGCGTAGCAGAATGGGACACTACATGCTGTAAGGCCAACAAAATTTATAGTTTGCAGTTATGGTAACATGGCCAGAAAAAATAGTGTCGGTAGGTCAGCCTGAACTTTATGTAAAAAATTGATATGTATTTTCAGTTGAAAAAGCCAGATTAAACATAAATCAAGTGTCTTTTGCTGATAATGCTTTAAGAAAACTTAAATAATGGATTCTCTGTCTGTGTGCTGTTATCTGTCTGTGTGCTGTTTGCAGTCCTGGTGTCCGTGCTGTTTTCTGTCTATGTGCTGTTTGCAGTGCTGGTGTCCGTGCTGTTTTCTGTCTGTGTGCTGTTTGCAGTGCTGGTGACCATGCTGTTATCTGTCTGTGTACTGTTATCTGTCTGTGTGCTGTTATCTGTCTGTGTGCTGTTATCTGTTTGTGTGCTGTTTGCAGTGCTGGTGTCCGTGCTGTTTTCTGTCTGTGTGCTGTTTGCAGTGCTGGTGTCCGTGCTGTTATCTGTCTGTGTGCTGTTATCTGTTTGTGTGCTGTTTGCAGTGCTGGTGTCCGTGCTGTTTTCTGTCTGTGTGCTGTTCTCTGTCTGTGTGCTGCTATCTGTCTGTGTGCTGTGTTGCAGTGCTGGTGTCCGTGCTGTTTTCTGTGTGTGTGCTGTGTTGCAGTGCTGGTGTCCGTGCTGTTTTCTGTCTGTGTGCTGTTTGCAGTGCTGGTGACCATGCTGTTATCTGTCTGTGTGCTGTTTGCAGTGCTGGTGACCATGCTGTTATCTGTCTGTGTGCTATCTGTGTGTGTGCTGTGTTGCAGTGCTGTTTTCTGTCTGTGTGCTGTTTGCAGTGCTGGTGTCTGTGCTGTTTTCTGTCTGTGTGCTGTTTGCAGTGCTGGTGTCTGTGCTATTTTCTGTCTGTGTGCTGTTTGCAGTGCTGGTGTCTGTGCTGTTTTCTGTCTGTGTGCTGTTTGCAGTGCTGGTGTCCGGCTGTTATCTGTCTGTGTGCTGTTATCTGTTTGTGTGCTGTTTGCAGTGCTGGTGTCCGTGCTGTTATCTGTCTGTGTGCTGTTATCTGTCTGTGTGCTGTTTGCAGTGCTGGTGTCCGTGCTGTTATCTGTCTGTGTGCTGTTATCTGTTTGTGTACTGTTTGCAGTGCTGGTGTCCGTGCTGTTTTCTGTCTGTGTGCTGTTCTCTGTCTGTGTGCTGCTATCTGTCTGTGTGCTGTTTGCAGTGCTGGTGTCCGTGCTGTTTTCTGTCTGTGTGCTGTTTGCAGTGCTGGTGTCCGTGCTGTTTTCTGTCTGTGTGCTGTTTGCAGTGCTGGTGACCATGCTGTTATCTGTCTGTGTGCTGCTATCTGTGTGTGTGCTGTTATCTGTTTGTGTGCTGTTTGCAGTGCTGGTGTCCGTGCTGTTATCTGTCTGTGTGCTGTTTGCAGTGCTGGTGACCATGCTGTTATCTGTCTGTGTGCTGTTATCTGTCTGTGTGCTGTTTGCAGTGCTGGTGTCCGTGCTGTTTCCGGGAATGCGGCAGCATCCGGTGCTGAAGAAATACCTGGTAGGGGCATCGGTGTTTTGCAGTCGACTCATCCACGGCAAGTCGAAGACAACCTGAGCACTCCCAGTCTCCGTAAGAGTCCCTCCCGCTCAATGAAGTTTGTGGTGCCCTCATTCAAAACCTTACCTATGAAGCAGAGGACTTACATTCTGTCAATAATGTTTTAATAATTTTTTTAATTTGTTTTGTTTTTAATACTTTGGCACGATGATTCCTTGTGGCTCAAAGCTGAAGCACATGGCTCTGCAGGGTTTATTTTGCTTGACCTCTAAAAGTACAGCCAGGAGTGCTCATGGAGATATTTGCTTTGGTTTGCTGTGTTTGCATTCCAACATTATGAATCATTTTAGTTTTAATCTGTGGATTGCAGTTATGATTGTCATATCAATTTACACTCACATTTCGAGTTAAAAAAATAAAATAAAAAGAAGCTGTTAAGTATTTGAAAATGGAGCTTAGCAACATTGTTTGATATGTGATATGTGAATAATAATAATAATAATAATAATAATAATAATAATAATAATACGATAATTTATCATGCGCACATATCTCACCACTTAGGCGACTCAAGGCGCACACACACCACACATTCACCCAGAATCAGTGATACTTGTTTTCATGGAGGCGTTGGTACATTGTAATTTTTATTTATTTGTATATTCATTTTTCATGACCTTTTTTATGCCAGCAGTGTTGGTATTGTTATTTTGAATGGATCAACATTCATCTTCTTTTATTAATTTTTGTTGTTAATAGAAAAAATATAAATGATCTGAGCATTGAAGTGACTGGAGGCATATGCCTGTAGTGTGTCAATGTTTGTTGCCATTTGCCAAATCTAAAGACAGACGAGAGAGTGATAGGTGGTTTAAGGAGATAACATCAAAATTGGCAGCTTTCACAGAGATGCCCAACTTGAGGTGTTTTTCATAACTCTGTGCCAGTTTGGGGAGTTTGCTGCTGGCAAGAATAGGTCAGGTCATTCCAAATGGGGATTTACAGTGATGCATCTTTTCATGCCGTAGACTTTTCTTGACTAAATTTCTTTCCAATTTACTTGACTAAATTTATTTCCATCGAAACACATAGAACATATCGTCCTTCTCCCGCAGAAACAGTCACATAGGCTACCCTGCAGTAGTACATTAACCAAATGCTGATGAATTTTTTTCTTTGGGGTGTGGGAGGGATTCGACAAGGTGGCTCCCCATATAGACAGTGCAAGGTGAATAGGTAGCGTGGTTCAGTCCCTGCTTGAGATAATCCGACTGCTATTTCTTTCTCCAGCTTTTTTTCTTGTTGCAGAACACTCTGTACATTGTGATAAAATATTTGTAGTCTCTAGGGAAGGATTCGAAAAGCAGCTGCAGTTTGGCAAACTGTAATCGGTGCCTCCCCCATAGAATGCTTAGATCATTAGAATTCTGTTTATCGTAAGGACTTTGTCAGTCCTTTGACTTTTCAACTAATGGAGTAGTAACCGCCAGCCTGTTGTTGTCTTGCATTGTTGTTTACTGAAAGTCTTGCAGTTCATATGTGTGCATGCACGATGTGGATTTTACCTATTGTGATGCTACTGATACTTGTGATTCTACTTGGTGGCTTGTTATGAATTATTATAACATGGGGACAAGACTGTACCCCAGAATGGTGTCATTCTGAAGAAATTGCCCACTGCCGCAACCACCTCAGTACATCTGAATGTCTAAACTGTGAACATAATTTACATGCTTAAAGACATTCTGACAAGGTGAAATGTTAGAACTATAGAACAATCGGGCATGTGAACGCAACTTTCGTCAATTACAACTTTTTCTAATTGTTGTGGTTATTTAAATGCAGTCCAGAAATGGCTGAGATTAATTGTATGAAATAATGTTAACAGACTTTACAACTCATTGGTGTTCTACATTTCTTGATCAAAACCTGCATCTTTGTCTTTGTCCGTGTTACCAGTTTTCACCTTGAGTGACTTAAAGTTTTGTTCATTACGTTTGACAGTTTAATCTCAGGATGGAGTGTTTAGTCTGTGACCAGATCAAATCATTGATTGTAGGCCTTAGTCCATTGTTCCATTTGTGCTCATCAAAGCTTGGGCCAGTTATCATGGTGCTAATTTTTTTGCTTCTGCATTTGTCATCTAACGTATTGATGACAACATAAACATCTTCCTACTGTGTTTAAATTTAAATACCATTCCTGTTACTCTCCTGTTTAATTAAGTCACTTTTGACTGTTTGACTGTTGTACTTGTAGTATTTGGAACTTTCAGAGGCTTCCAGTTTGGATGATTGTGGTTTTATATATATACAGGGATCTGAATGTAGTGACCTTTGACTTGTTATGTCTGGAGTGATTCAATTTGAATTTCATCCTTGTATATCATATTCCAGTAGACATGACAGTGTGATGTTCATGGTAGTGGTGTTGTTTGTTGGACAGTTGCCGCATTTTCTCATTCTCAGATTCTGAGTTTCCAATCTACCATACTCTTCATTCTGGTCATGATGTTGAAGTAATTCATTTGTAATGTAAAGGGTTGGTTTTTGGGTGGAATGTTTGAATCATATTTAAAGGATTCATATCAATGGAAAGTTTATGTCAAGCATGCATTAAATTGATTGTACTGAAAAATGTGTCTTGTTTTCTTTTATTTAAAAAAAGGTAAAACATGATCACAGTCAACCCAATTAAGTTTTCATGAAAAAGAATCGATATCAAGTGCTTTTCATTGTATTAATGGATCTTGGCAGTGACAGTTTAACCCTAGAGGTCCTGCAGGGCTGAAAATTTGGCTGAATTTTCCATTCAGTGGTTGCTTTGGCCCCTACATATATCTCTCCTCCAGCAGTCACTGCCCCAGCTGGAAACTTCTGTAGTTCACACCAGGAAATTTTTCTACAATACAGTCTGAGCAACTACTTAGGGAAACATGGCTGAAACCTACTAGGATGAAAATCTTTACATCTAGCAGGTGGATATTACAGAATAAAATCATTCCATTCCCCATGTTGCATCTCTGTGGCACCCAGGTACCCAGCAAGAGGCGAACCACGTGCAACACAAAGGATTTAATCCTTCCATTTTCTGGAAACCACACAATCTGGAGAAATTTCACACCTACTGGCTCAGTTAACTTGATAAAGTTCACAGATTTTCCTTACAAAACTTGCCTTTCCCATCATATGTCCTTTCTGATGAATGGCAACGTCATGATGAATTGTCTTCCCCTTGTTTCCTGATAAAACCCTCTGAAGTAACGGAGGTCACCTGGTGAAAGGTGTCAGAGTGACAGATGGCTGCACCTCCTTCCTTCACAACCCCCCTGTGGGTTCAGGGTAAGAATTGACCCGCCAAGTCTCCCTACGCGATTCATAAGAGGCGAATACATAGGGACATCGTGACTTAAAGTGCGCTTACTTGGAACTCTTCTAGTGCTTTTCTTGCTTGGCCTTATATAGCCTACAAAGGCTGATGGGCCGTAAATCTCCATCCATCCATCCTTCCTTCACAGTGAGCGGGTCTGTATTGTGTGTACAGGATCCATTGTAGGGACAGGGATGATGTCTTGGTCCAAAGCATTGCATTTGTAGCCCAGACATCCAAAGGTCTATCTGGCAGAATAATTGTCTTGTACCCTCTGGCCGATGACTAGGTTGAGCAGATCTGGGCAACAAATGAACACAGGGCCTTGTTTGCCACCAGTTTAACGAACACTGGATGATTGTCTGGAACCATACACACTTTGTTTCAGATTTGTTTGTACTTTTGCAGCCATGGTTTCTATGCTGTTCTATCATACATGGTAGAAAATAGTAGATCATTCCTTAAAGGGAAAGTGCTAAGTTTTTTCAGAAGCTAAAACAGTAACGAAAATATGTTCAGACTGCAAGTCTCGTTTGAAATACATTTTATTTCATTTTTTGAGAAAAGTGAAACATTGTGTTTGAAGCTGATTTGTGAGCTCACTTTTGGCACTGAATGTGAGGTGTAGTCCAGTGACTTGGAATATGAGAGGTGTAGTCCAGTGACTTGGAATATGAGAGGTGTAGTCCAGTGACTTGGAATCTGTGAGGTAGTTCATGACTATTGTGGTGCACTACACTCAAAGTGGAACATAGTATCATAGTATGCAAGGGTCTAGGTGTCAATTGATTAGGAAGTGTTGAAAATATACTTGTATACTGTACCCTAAACGCCCCTTAGCACTTTTCCTGTAACCAATCAAGTTTCTCATCATTACACAAGATCTGTTGGAGTCTGGTTGATGGAGTATGAGGAGCTAGGCATGTGCCGTTTCATGAGCGAAGGTGTCGTGCCCAGCTCTAGCTTTCAGCCCACCCTGGATGCATGAGCAAAGGTGTCGTGCCCAGCTCTAGCTTTCAACCCACCTTGGATGCATGAAGGGCACTTCACCTCATAGTCACCAGATGACTTCCATTTTGCATTCTAGTGGGTCAAAAGTACGGAGGTGAGCAGAGGGCCAATTTCGCTACCTGTCTCAGAAACTTTGTCTCTCAAACTCAATCATGACCTCACAAAGGCTTCAAACTTGTTTTGCTGCATTC
>JAWQFJ010003016.1:356261-368761 GCA_034096865.1 Theodoxus fluviatilis
GGGAGGATGATAGAGAGGGAGGATGATAGAGAGGGAGGATGACAGAGAGGGAGGATGATAGAGAGGGAGGATGACAGAGAGAGAGGATGACAGAGAGGGAGGATGATAGAGAGGGAGGATGACAGAGAGGGAGGATGATAGAGAGGGAGGATGATAGAGAGGGAGGATGACAGAGAGGGAGGATGACAGAGAGGGAGGATGACAGAGAGGGAGGATGACAGAGAGAGAGGATGATAGAGAGGGAGGATGACAGAGAGGGAGGATGATAGAGAGAGAGGATGATAGAGAGAGAGAGGATGACAGAGAGCAAGGATGACAGAGAGGGAGGATGATAGAGAGGGAGGATGATAGAGAGGGAGGTTAATAGAGAGATCAGGTTGAGAAGAAAACAAAGAGTGCTTTCTGTGTCTAAATGGGCATGCAGATTCAGCTACTTCACATTCTTTACAAGGACTATAATGCCATTGGATAATAGCAAAGTAGGGGTGTTTTTGCTTGGGTGGAGACTTGGGATTTAGTGCTTTCTCATACAATTTTGGGTCATGCAACAATGGATGTGATATAAACATTTTGCTCAACAGCTAGCTGATTAGTGTGTTCTACCCAAAGCATGAGCTTTTGTTATCTGGGTAGACTTGAGAAATCTACAACCAACAGCTAGCTGATGATAAGTGTGTTCTACCCAAAGCATGAGCCTTTGTTATTGGGGTAGACTTGAGAGATCTACAACCAACAGCTCAAGCTGATGTGAAGTTATGTTTGCTTTTGTCATAATATCCGTCTGAAAATCAAGCAAATGATAAGGTGAACATCAGCATTTACCCATAGCCTACTCCACATGCTCTCCTCGTAATCATTTTCCTACCCAGTGTGATACGGCTCAGTTCCTATGCAAACACCATCAGATCACAGCCATCATACCTCACAGGCAGCCCTGAAACCAGACTGAATGGCGCCATTCATGAAGCCACACCACACTGTGGCTGTCTCGGTGCCAGCAAAGTGGACCCTGCAGAAAAAAAAAACAACAATGGCATGAAAGAACAGCTTTTTTCTTTTTTTCTTACAATTTTTTAAAATATCAACAGATGTCATGCTACTGTTGTCATCATCATCATCTTGACTGAGCGTTATCATCATCATGCTCATCAACATCATAATCAAAAGATTTCTTACAAATCACACCTGTGACAGATATTCTGCTCAAGCAGCACTGCTGACATTACTAAGTTCCACTCCACCAGGGTGGGTTGAAAGCACAGTTGGATGTAAATAATCTGACCCCATCCAGATGCCCCCTGGGTGCCTCTCTCAAAGCTTGGGGCCGCCCCTGGCTGAGCTACTGGAGCAGGCCCTGAAAGCCCAGCAGCCCCTGGCTGAGCTACTGGAGCAGGCCCTGAAAGCCCAGCAGCCCCTGGCTGAGCTACTGGAGCAGGCCCTGAAAGCCCAGCAGCCCCTGGCTGAGCTACTGGAGCAGGCCCTGAAAGCCCAGCAGCCCCTGGCTGAGCTACTGGAGCAGGCCCCGAAAGCCCAGCAGCCCCTGGCTGAGCTACTGGAGCAGGCCCTGAAAGCCCAGCAGCCCCTGGCTGAGCTACTGGAGCAGGCCCTGAAAGCCCAGCAGCCGGGGGATCTAGCTGCTGAGGGGGCATTGAGAGGCTCCTGCCATTTGTTGCAATTTTGACTGTCTTGATGTTGTTCATGAAAGACGTGTTGCTATCCAATAATACTCCCTGTGCAAACTGGATACTCCTAGATTTCATAGACGAAGGACTCAAACTCTAGGAATGGGGAACAGAAGGACAGCCACACTTGGACAAGGACAGAAAGGGAGATGCCTACACACAAACAGCACAGCTCACCGGTCAAAGGACTCGCGGTACTGCTGGTCGAAGTACTTGGTGGTGCCAGGAATGATAGACTTGAGGAAGCAGCCTCCGTTGTAGGGTTCAGTGCTCCAGTTCTTCTGCCTGAAGTCCACGTAGTTGTGGACCTCCTCCCCCATCTTGCTCTCCAGCAGGTACAGCAGCGCCTGCTTGCGACGCTCCTCCTGGTGGAAAGAGTGAGAAACAGGGATGAAAAAATAAATCTTTAAAAAAAGCAATGACCTTTCCCTAATGTGTAAATTGTCAGAAACCATCATATGCTGTCAGTTCCTCCTGGAGGCAAAGTAAGGACAGGCAGTAGGAGCATAGCATAAGGGATTGTTTTGTGTTCTTTTTCTTTGGGAATAGAGAGAAAATGAGTTTATAAACTTGCCAATTTTGTCTCTCATGCAAAGCTGATGAAAGTTAATTCTACTTTTCCCCTGAAAAAATTCATTAAAAACATACTGATATCCCCTCAGACAGGTTTGGAATGAGCATACTTATCACTTCATACTTAACCTCCACCCCACCCCACTCCACACCCATCTAAATACCGGTTTGTTTTTGTTCTGACATATACAACAGGTACGTATACAATTAAACTTTAAAAAGTAGAGCTCTGAATCTTCTTAGGGTTGAATGCAATGTCTTGGTAAGAAATAAAAATGGAAAGAAAATAAAACCATTGAAAACAGAAGCAGCCCAAACATGAAAAACATCCATCCATTCACAAAAAACTGAAAATTTGTGGTTAGTACCCCATGAAGATACCTTTAATCACTTTCTAGAATTTTTCAGATACTCTATGAAATCATACCCAGAAGTCTACAGCCTGTTATGATGAACATTCTTACTTTTTTCTTTCCTTTCACCCCAAAAGTTTCTGACCATACATTTGTACATTTTCTGCAATGAAAGGCATTACTAGAACTGGATAAGACCAAACTGTATTGTGTCAGTCAATAGAGCAGTAGCTGCAAGCAGAAAACAGAGCGTACATCCTCCATTTTCTGGTAGTCAGGGGCAGTGAGGAACCCTGCCAGGGCGGGGTTGCCCCGAGCCGAGGATGCCTCGTAGACCACACCCACAGGTCCTAGTTGGGGGTCTTCTAGCACTGTCTGGAAGCCATAGGCCAACTTGGAGTCGTTCTCCCTCCAGAAAGCCTGAAAGCAGCCAGGTCCTGCATGAATGTCTCTGCATGCTGTGAAGAGTTGGTCGCACAGAAAAAATATGCTTTGAAAGGCACCATTAAATAGATTGCACAAGCATGTTCCACCACTTTTGTTTCATCATTAACATACTTTTTTTTCTTCACTTCCCAGCTGTAGCATGGGGTCTTATATTAGTTTTTAGAGTAGTGCTACTAAATTTGAACCATTATACGTGGAGAAATGAAACTGCATCACCAATTAACCCTATTCACCAAGGAAATTTTGCTGTGGCCTTAAAAATTGGCCCGGCACATGTGAGAAAGATTTGGGAAGGGAATTGGGGTTGAGGACCTGTATATTTAAAATAAATTCTTAGCTACTCTTGTATTTTATTTTATGCCCACTATCCAAGTCTCACAGGAAAGGTGAATATTTCTGTGTGAGAGAAATATGTTGTCATGAAGAAGAAAATAAAACTTGTCTGGGGGGGGAAAAAAGTTCACCATGACCTTCCTGAATGAGGTACTGTCTCCTAGACCATAGATATGGATCACCAATCAGCATGGATTGTGGTCAAGGGGGAGACAACTCAGACTTTTTTCTTCACTCACTTGCATGAGATTTAAAGTGTAGCTATGCTGTAGATAAGATGTCAGAGAGATTTGGGATGGGAATATGGGTAGAGAGCCTGCTTGTTTTCACAGACTCTGAGCTATTCTAGTATTTTAACTTTCTTATGCCCATTATCTGAGCCTCACAGGAAAGATTATTATTTCCTATGCAAGAGAAATATGTTATCAAGAGGAAAAAATAAAAACTTGTCTGAAAGAAAAAAAGTATTTATAACTTAATTTTACTTCAGGTACCCATCTACATTTAACGTGGGGTGAAGAGAGTTAAAGTAAGAGCATGGCCACTTGCCTCATCAAAGGTGATGGCAAACTTGACTATGAAGCCCAGAGGCACACTTTTCAGCAGGTTGACTTTGCTGCTGGGCAGGGCAGGTGAGTATTTGATGGCCGCTGGAAGGAGGCAGAAACATTCAGGCTTCTGCATCGACAAACATTTGATGACAAGTGTGCTGCCATTGTCTTTTTACATGTTTCACTTAAAACACTCGCTTAGAAAATACAAAATAAAATGACAAGTATTTTTTGGGTGTTGGTATTTTCATTATGAAACAGAATAAGAATCAAAATGCACTTTATCATCAACATGTTGAAGAACATTCCGTTTCAACTATCTTGGTTGGTGTCTGATTCTAAGAAAAATCTAAACCCATACACTTGATGATCAATAATAATACTGCATCAATCATGTGCAACAAACACAAAAGAAGATGTAGAATGAAAGCCACACAAATCATTTCCTTTTATTTGAGGAGAAACTCATAAGGCCTCAACACAAAGAAATGCAGACAGTACCTGCATGCTGGGGCGGTATAGCAATGATGACCCGAGGACAGGTGATCTGAAGCCTGTTTGATGTCACCACAGTCACCCCTTCACTGGTCTGGAGGCACAAAGTATCAAAGTACATCAGTGAAATCATTTACAATCTAACAATTTCAATTTCAATACAAGCAACAAATGTCAGCTGAGGTGACATACACACTACACGTTTTCTGTCCACAGACTATTGTAATAATAGTGAATAATATATGTTCCACAAGTTCAAAGTCGGTCAGACAGACAGATGTTCTTGCGACACTGCCTCGATGACCGGTGAACACCTTCTCCAAGACTGCCCCCACCATGATGCCCTCAGAAGAGCCACATGGCCAGACCCAACACCAGTGAGGAGCAAACTCTATGGCAACCTGGAGGAGCTGCGGAGAACAGCTGCTTTTGTGCGGGCGACTGGAGCAATCATCTAGCGATCGACAAGAAGAAGAAGATAGTGAATAATGACTGTATTTTATACATACTATAGATTCACACACACACACACACACACACACACACACACACACACACACACACACACACACACACACACACACACTGAATACAAATGCGTACAAATATATCTTTCAAGCAAAAGCTCCCTGTGAGTTGGGGGTCACAATAGACCCAGCGCATCTTCCTACGCGATTCGTAAGAGACTAGAGACGTCGTGACTTGATTTGCTCTTACTTTAAACTATTCTGGTGATTTTTGTGCTCAATGGCCTTACATAGCCTATAAAGGCTGATAGGCCATAGAACTCCATCCATTTCAAGCAAAAAAAAGTTTAAACTAAAAGTTGTATCTGGTTCTCTGATGGTTGTCAACTAAAACTTTGCACTAGTTTTTCACAATTTTGTCACTGTCAAAGGCAGTGTCTTAGTCATAATATCTCATTACTCTTTGAAAAAAAATTGCTCTACTCTGACAGGTTTATAAAAGTAGGCAACACAAAGACGAGTACAGCAAGAACTACACATAGCGGATATTTTTATTAATCAGGACAAGGTTTGACACAAAACAAGAAAACAATGTAATCTCACCTGCACTACATCTGTCACAGGGTGACTGAGAATTCAGGGTGACAGTTTGTATTAATCTCACCTGCACTGTCTGACACAGGGTGACTGAGAATTCAGGGTGACATTTTGTATTCATCTCACCTGCACAATGTCTGTCACAGGGTGACTGAGAATTCAGGGTGACATTTTGTATTCTTCTCACCTGCACTACATCTGTCACAGGGTGACTGAGAATTCAGGGTGACATTTTGTATTCTTCTCACCTGCACTACATCCTGTCACAGGGTGACTGAGAATTCAGGGTGACATTTTGTATTAATCTCACCTGCACTATGTCTGTCACAGGGTGACTGAGCCTGATGTTCTTGCGACCAATCCTGTGGAAGAGATGCGTTGCCAGCTGCTGTACCCCACCCTGAAAAGACAGGAGTCATGTGATTATCACACTGCATGTGCATGGGTGTATGCATGCATGCACATGCACAAATGCTCAGGGCATGCGTGAACCTACCCATGTGTACATGAGCTTCTGCAAAGAAATGACTGTAACAGAAATTGTGTTTCACTGATCACAGGTGAAGAACTGACTGGCCAGAAATGTGATTACAAAGAGATGAGAAACAGACTGCTGGGCAAATTAATAGACAAAAGCAACCTATCAGCAGAATGTAACAGGAAACAGGAGTAGTATGAGTCATTATCATCAACAACAACAACAGCAGGAATAGTTGAATGTTTTAAAAATCTTAAATTCTATAGATTGCTTATGTTTTTTTTACATAATATAACCCACCCAGCGCCCACTAATATTTTTATTCATCTCTATTAGATTCATTCCATTGCCCCCCCCCCCCCCCCCCCCCCCCCCCCCCCATTTCTCATTAGAAACATTGTTATGCATGTAGATGCATGCCTTATGAAAAACAAATAGCAATAGTTTTCCTATCAGGGGCCTATAAGTTAAGAAAGAAAACAGGGGAAAATTGGAGATTGGAAAAGAGTTAAAGGAGTAAGATTTTCATATTACAAAATTAAGGAATCAAATGAACAGACACTTAAGGGGAAAAACCTACGCCCCATTTTCACCTCCTCTTCCATGAGAACACACACTGCACACTTCGTACCTTGACACGGCACTCCTTGCCTGTGACGAGATGGCGCTGGCTGAAAGTCTCCAGGCCCCCAGCGGTGTGTACGTACATCAGGAAGTACATCAGTGTCATAGACGCTGGGTCCATCCCAAACAGGCAGTGGCAGACCTCGTCCACCACGGTCTTGGCCTCTGTCAACGCCGCAGCAGAGAGAAAAATAAGCAGCCCTTTTGACTCCACAGCAGTCTCTTGTACAGCCCTAAATGCTGAGAAAGGTAAAAGGTTATGGTGCTCTTTTTAATATTTTGACTTTTCCACCATTGATGGGTGCTCAAACCACACATATTTATCCCTGGTTATCGGACAATTTTTTTCATCTTTCCAACACCATCTCAACTCTGTGGGGAGCACGCAACCAGCCTGCAGATGAACGTGCCAAGTTAGCTTTCATAATTTTCCAGCTCAGCTCTCACAGGTACCCATTCTAATCCTTGGCGGTAAGAGGCAATGCGAGTAAAGCACCTTACTCAAGGATGCAACCTTAGAATCCATGCAGCTATGAACGCTGCACCTATTAGACGCAAGCAACTGCAGGTCAAGCATGCTGACCACTTGGTCACTAATTCGAGTTAAAATTCTTTTTTATTTATTATGGCCACCAAAATATTTGATGAAATCTGCCCATGAATGTAAAACAGAGAAACTATTTAATTCTACTTTGAGTGGCTGATGTGAATTGTATACCAGAAGCCAAGTATCTGATTGCTTCAGGTTTTCAAGCTCACCTGGTCACCATGAAGCAATGTGACCCAAGGGAGACAATTCGTGTCTCCAGTTTTGAACTCGAATCTGAACTTGTATCAAAACACTCACAGCAATAAAAACAAGAGTCAAATGCAAGAATTAGTCAAATTTGGGCATTTCTGATCTTTATTTTTTTTTAACATCAACATATCGCTCACTAAAATGCATTCATAAACCCTTTTATAAGCTACAGGTCAACTTAAATCTTCAAATACTATTAACAAACAGGACAACAGATCAGTTTTCTATAAAGATCCCCAAATCAACAACCCACTCACTTGACTTCACTGGAGACACAGTACCACTCACTGCAAGTGCAAGACATGGGATTACATTTGAAGCACAAGGCCAGAACCTGGGCTTGGAAGTCTGTGTGGAAACCAAGCAGTCTCACCTTGAGTCCACAGGTGCTTGTTCTTGTAGTCCTCAAGGGTCATGCCATCCATCTTGAGGGCTTCTACAGACCCACACAGGTCGGACGTGCTCAACCTGTTCTGCAGCCTCTGCAGCTGTGAAAGCAAGCCGTGCAGGGATGGCACTACAAGTATGGTGAATTCAGTCTGAAGCAATGCTACGTGACTGTGCATGAGGTAACAATTAAGGCTTAAGTCATGAAATGAGATATTTAACCATGATATTCTCTATTCATTTTATGTGTTTCCAGAGAAAACAGCATGTTCCAAAAGGAAATCTGTCTTTTTCTTTTTTACAGTAATGTCAAAGTTTAGGGAAGTTATTCAATATTAACCCATTATGACCTACAGCGTGTGATGAAAAAGGCTTCCTAAAACCTGAGTTTTTTTCAGGAAAAAACACAAAGTCGACAACACTTTTAAAAAAATTATTTCCTCACTTCTACACTTCCTAGAGACAAGACGTACACCACTGTTTAATGCGCCATCTGCGTAGCATTCGGTCTGAAAGGGAGATGTAATGCGTGCAGGTGCAGTCTTATCTCTTGTCTGTGTGCAGCTGCGTGTGTGTCGTAAGTGAGGTACATCGGGAAATGTCCATGTTTTTTGCATAAACGGCGTGTTAGGGTGTGTAAGCGATGCGTGTGTTTGGCTTTTTGTTTTGTTTCTTTTTAGCCTTCATCACTTAGTTTTCCTCGTGCTCGTTTTTTAAATGATGTCACTTGGCGCAATAAATTACTGTGTACTGTGTGTACTGTGTACTGTGTACTGTGTACTGCATAGCATCCGGTCATTATGGGTTATGTAACATAGTGCACTGATGATTTTTCTCAGGGTTTGCTCAAAAACTGTTTGGCCAACTTTAGTCTTGTTTCTTATGCACAGTCACATACGTGTTGATCACTTAATAACATAACATGACTTTAAATGGTTGTTTCAATAACTTGTGGTGAAATATTGAAGAAGTACAGTTAAAAGTATGTACTCTGATGATCTGAATGATTTCTGGCACAGATTTCTGCAACTTAAACAACAGTGATCCCTGACCAACTCAAATGTGTATTTACAAAGATTTGCAGTCATTCAGATATTTCTCCCCTTTTTTTTGACAGGGTGGGGGTGGGAGGTTGGGGAATTTTTGCCCCTGTAATGATAGTCCATCACAGGCCATGCAAACCTTATTGTCTCTGGGGATGAGTGAACCTCAGACATCAATACAGAGGCACTATGGGAAGGCCAGTAGAGACACCACAATGTTCCACTCCCACTTGAAACTCAGTTTCTTCCCTCATGCTCAGAAACTGTTCTAGTCACTGGCATGGCCTTAAACGTTTTCCATCATCTTCCACATAGGTTCATGTCAACTGTCCCTGATATTGTCATTCCACATCATACAATGTAACAACAAGTCAGACATCACTCCAGGAGATCGAGAAAACGCATTTGCTAAGGTCCCAAACAACAAGTCAGACATCACTCCAGGAGATCGAGAAAACTCATTTGCTAAGGCCCCAAACAACAAGTCAGACATCACTCCAGGAGATCGAGAAAACGCATTTGCTAAGGTCGCAAACAACAAGTCAGACATCACTCCAGGAGATCGAGAAAACGCATTTGCTAAGGTCCCAAACAACAAGTCAGACATCACTCCAGGAGATCAAGAAAACACATTTGCTAAGGTCCCAAACAACAAGTCAGACATCACTCCAGGAGATCGAGAAAACGCATTTGCTAAGGCCCCAAACAACAAGTCAGACATCACTCCAGGAGATCGAGAAAACACATTTGCTAAGGCCCCAAACAACAAGTCAGACATCACTCCAGGAGATCGAGAAAACGCATTTGCTAAGGTCCCAAACAACAAGTCAGACATCACTCCAGGAGATCGAGAAAACACATTTGCTAAGGTCCCAAACAACAAGTCAGACATCACTCCAGGAGATCGAGAAAACACATTTGCTAAGGTCCCAAACAACAAGTCAGACATCACTCCAGGAGATCGAGAAAACACATTTGCTAAGGCCCCAAACAACAAGTCAGACATCACTCCAGGAGATCGAGAAAACGCATTTGCTAAGGTCCCAAACAACAAGTCAGACATCACTCCAGGAGATCGAGAAAACTCATTTGCTAAGGTCCCAAACAACAAGTCAGACATCACTCCAGGAGATCGAGAAAACGCATTTGCTAAGGCCCCAAACAACAAGTCTCTTTGGTGTTAATTATTTAATTTTTCTCTCTAGATTGTGTGGGGCTGCTATATGTCGTCAGTAACTCCATATAGTTGTGGCGGTCAGCCCACACAAAACAAACAGGCATCATAAGATTAGTTATATGTAATGGTGGGATGGAAATTAAATTTGTACATTGGGGAGATGTCAAACCACTAGGACAAGTAACGCGGAGAGCAGAACAAGGGACATAACCAGGGTCACAAATTTTTTATGTATTTCTAGGTATGTAAAATCGGTTGTGGAAGATGAAATTCTGCAATGTGACGTGTACCTTTTTACAACTTCAGTCGTTTTATATATGAAATAATATTTTTATGTTCTGATGCATGTTGCCATGAACATATACTTGCCACATGCATATGATTTGTGGAAAGTCGTTTTATATATGCAATAATAATTTTATGTTCTGATGCATGTTGCCATGAACATATACTTGCCACATGCATATGATTTGTGGAACTGGCTCTTTATTAAGAAAGACGATTGGATGCTGGTGTCAATAAGGCTAATATGTCTTCTTAATAAAGATGCCCATTTTCTCTCTCTATCAGGTGTGCTGTGGTTTTGTGCAAAAAAGGATTTGTGTGTAAGAATGCAACACAAAACACATTTGCTAAGGCCCCAAACAACAAGTCAGACATCACTCCAGGAGATCGAGAAAACTCATTTGCTAAGGTCCCAAACAACAAGTCAGACATCACTCCAGGAGATCGAGAAAACGCATTTGCTAAGGTCCCAAACAACAAGTCAGACATCACTCCAGGAGATCGAGAAAACGCATTTGCTAAGGTCCCAAACAAGTCAGACATCACTCCAGGAGATCGAGAAAACGCATTTGCTAAGGTCCCAAACAACAAGTCAGACATCACTCCAGGAGATCGAGAAAACACATTTGCTAAGGTCGCAAACAACAAGTCAGACATCACTCCAGGAGATCGAGAAAACGCATTTGCTAAGGTCCCAAACAACAAGTCAGACATCACTCCAGGAGATCGAGAAAACGCATTTGCTAAGGTCCCAAACAACAAGTCAGACATCACTCCAGGAGATCGAGAAAACGCATTTGCTAAGGTCCCAAACAACAAGTCAGACATCACTCCAGGAGATCGAGAAAACGCATTTGCTAAGGTCCCAAACAACAAGTCAGACATCACTCCAGGAGATCGAGAAAACGCATTTGCTAAGGTCCCAAACAACAAGTCAGACATCACTCCAGGAGATCGAGAAAATGCATTTGCTAAGGTCCCAAACAACAAGTCAGACATCACTCCAGGAGATCGAGAAAACGCATTTGCTAAGGTCCCAAACAACAAGTCAGACATCACTCCAGGAGATCGAGAAAACTCATTTGCTAAGGTCGCAAACAACAAGTCAGACATCACTCCAGGAGATCGAGAAAACGCATTTGCTAAGGTCCCAAACAACAAGTCAGACATCACTCCAGGAGATCGAGAAAACGCATTTGCTAAGGTCCCAAACAACAAGTCAGACATCACTCCAGGAGATCGAGAAAACGCATTTGCTAAGGTCCCAAACAACAAGTCAGACATCACTCCAGGAGATCGAGAAAACACATTTGCTAAGGTCCCAAACAACAAGTCAGACATCACTCCAGGAGATCGAGAAAACGCATTTGCTAAGGCCCCAAACAACAAGTCAGACATCACTCCAGGAGATCGAGAAAACGCATTTGCTAAGGTCCCAAACAACAAGTCAGACATCACTCCAGGAGATCGAGAAAACGCATTTGCTAAGGCCCCAAACAACAAGTCAGACATCACTCCAGGAGATCGAGAAAACGCATTTGCTAAGGCCCCAAACATCAAGTCAGACATCACTCCAGGAGATCGAGAAAACGCATTTGCTAAGGCCCCAAAATAAAATTGTTGTGGTTACAGTAACCTGACTGACCCTATATTTTCTCCTGATCCTAAACTTTGTTTTGATCATGCAAAAAAAAAGAAGAAGAAAAAAAGAAGAAAGATTGTTAACACTGAACTGCATGCTGTCCCATCTTCTCTGCCCTACAGGCACTCAGGGAATCCACTTTGTAGGTTTAAGAAAGTGTATTCAGCAAAGGAGAAACTTGATTCATGTTCAATCTGGCCTCCTCTCTCTCTCTCTCTCTCTCTCTCTCTCTCTCTCTCTCTCTCTCTCTCTGAGTTTCCCACCACCACATCAGCCTCATTGCGGGGCACCCAACAGCTGACTGCCAGACAAGACAGCAATGACAGTGCTCATCTTGTGCAACACAGGCAGCACAAGGGTGACAAGAAGCAGGTCTTCAACGAATCCAGCCCAGAATGCCCAGACAGCACGAAAACCAGAGACTTTTCAGACTTTTGCTCGCAGAAAGTGACTTTATTGCCTCTGTATGCGCAAAACTTTGCATGACTGGTTGCCAGTCTTGACCTTGTTTGTGATAATGGTGTTTTTTTCCTTCTAAGTTTGTATCAACCAAATTTTGTTTTGGAA
>JAWQFJ010003016.1:373761-377453 GCA_034096865.1 Theodoxus fluviatilis
TCACTTGGCTCTTGACGTTTTGTCTCAATCACTCTATGCGCATTCGACATCATCTCCATAATGCATCTGGATCGAATGCACGTATTATACTCTTTTATCCAACAAAAATAACTGCACTAACGATAGCTCGGAATCATGTAGTGCGACATGCAGGAAGGACATTTAATTCACCGTCTTTTCCCGATCCTTCGCACCCATTCACCCTGCGTGCGAAGCTACATTTGGTGATAGCGATCGAGGAAACGAAATGACAAGATAAAGCGTGAATTCGGGTGACTCACACTCATACTCACCTTTCGCCTCCAGCACGGTGACTCGGAGTCCACGGTCTTTCTTTAGCAGGTAGTAGGCGGCCGAAAGTCCGGACAGACCGCCACCGATCACCACCACGTCTGCCGCTAGGGCCTCCATGTCTCATCACCCGGTATAGGCCTGTCTCGGTTGCGCACCCCCCCTCTACACAACCGCAAAGGTAGGAGTCAGGGACCCGTCAGAAGCTAGGCCGGGCCCGTGCAAGTTGATAGGGTACAGGTCGTCTGCTTTCATTCATTCACTCTCCATCCTATCCTGCTCCCTTGATGCAAGCTTTTATCAGTACGTGTGGTTAGGCCAGTGAGTCTGCTCTCAACTGCACACCGGTCACCTAGCAGTGTTGCTGTGCACCCAACCTCTCACTTATGTTATGGTGGCGGTGGCGCGACGTCCCTCATCTGTCAGCGCTCAGCGGCTGGCTGCCAGCACGTGGGTTTCTAGGAGAAGACAGGCGCGTGTTTGATATGCTGCTGGGCACGTACTCCATCGCTTGAAGGTCACAGCCGACCTTCAGCGTGAGAACGTGTACGCGTGCCGTTGATAACGTTGGCTTACGTTTGACTAAACTTTGAGTGTAGCGGCTAAGCCTCACTGAAATTTTGCCTACGACCTACACACTCTCTTTCGCTCGGCACTTGGCTGTTGCAGTGTTCGCAGAAGACGTTTCTCATACGCCAGCGGATGTGTGTACCGGGTTCAACTCGTCTGTAAAACGGAGTGTTGAGGTCGGTGTTGCACTGATCGAATGGAAAGTTGAGGGGAATGGTCTCTGTAACTGATGAACCTGTAAGTAAAAGTCAGCAAAGCCTGGTCTGACCACCTCAGTAGGTTAGTATGTACTACACTTATAATAGTTATTGCAATGGAATATTAAGGCATTAATTGAGAGAGAGAGAGAGAGAGAGAGAGAGAGAGAGAGAGAGAGAGAGAGAGAGAGAGAGATTGATTGATTGATTGATCTTTATTTCGGCCGACGACCCATCACAATAAAAGCTTACTGACAAACACTGTACATAAAGAAGACGTGGAACTTGCGAAGAAAATGCGAAAAAGTGTTTGTGGGTTATCGTCCCTAGTCACATGCTGGCGGCGAAAACAAAATGGCCGATCGCGTGCGAGGCGGTGGTGATTTTTGCTCGGCTCTTGGTTGCAAGAACGCCCGTTACAAACAGAGCTGCTTCGGGAAAACTTTCCACAAGTTCCCTAAAGAAGAAAAAAGGTGGGTTGTGCAGTGATTATTTCATCAGGTTTACCTTCTTCAGAATGAGAATGCAATGGCTCGAGTCAACTAACTCAGTAGACTAGATCTACAGCGTCAGCGAGTACTTACGACTGTGAGTGTGAGTCAGCAGTCAGTACAAAACAACAGTTTACACTTGATGACAAACTACCCGTGGGCATATTTGCTGAATCCTTTATCAAACCTTGCTTACGGGAAAACTACAGTACAAAGGTACATCACTCATCCGTTTTGCGTTTAGGCAGAGCGTTAGATTTAGAATGGATGCCATTTCACAAGCTGACAAGGCGATTCCTTTCAATCATAATCATGCCCGTGTGATCAGATTGTCAATGATTGTGATCACAATTACGTACGTACACAATGAAATAACACAATTTTGCAAAGCATGTTTTTATCTTCTCCTGTTTGTACTGGTGTATCCGTAAGCGATTTTGGGCTGGGGGTGTTTCTTGGGCAAGCTAGAATTTTTCGGTTTCGAAGACAAGTCGGAACTCTATTGTTGGCCCTAAATCCTCTCTCTCAGTGACCATTGTGATTTATATATAATTTTTTTCTTTCTTCTTGCAGACTGAAGATCTGATTTAGCTTTTTTTGTCTTGAAGGACTGCTCCAGATCATTCTCTCGAAAATGTGTAAAGCGGAATCGTAAAGTCATGAAACTGTCACATGTGTAGACTGTATGTTTCTTGTGCAACTGAAATTTGTTATCACAAAATGGATGATGACTTATTTTGTCTTGGTCAGCCATGAGGAACCAATCCTCTCATTGAACACATATTATGGGTGTGATCAGAAGGGGTGAAGATTGAAGTGTGTAAAGTAAGTGCCATCATGAAAGTAACTTGTAAAATGCTGTTTTGTACGGACTACTGACTCACTAGATGTTATCAAAGAAACTACATTGTATTGCTATTGATGTTATGTACTATGTATGTTTTGTTTTAGGAATTTGGGATCCAGAATTTCTTTTGTATGCGAGCTATTTTGCCATTTATGCCTGTCCAATCCTGGCAGAGATGGGAACGCATGTTACCAAGGAGCCGAAGGAGAGTCAATGAGATGAGAGAATGTGATAAACAATTGCCAACTCTCTCCGTACAAAAACAAGCTCTGAAAATTAAAAATATAAAAATTATGATCAAAATTAAATAGTATCATCCCTGGTGTGTTGTTTGTGATGTACCTTTTAGTCTGTTTACATTAACATAGGCACAAAAAAAGAGGTCGGTCGGCTTTTCTTAATTTTTTTTATAACCATCTTTTTAACTTATTTTGCGAAAAAACAGGAACAAAATTGATTTTTTTTTCTTTTTCTTTTTCTCCAAATGCCAGAAAAAAAAGTCTAGGATCGGCGGGGACAAAATAGGGTTGGTCGGGATACCGTAAACAGACTATTTTGTTTTGTTTTGTCTAAGCAATGACTAACTAACTTTCTTTAGGGTCTGACATCGTATATACTATACAATTTTTGGGGTATTAACTAAATACATGTATACAGTTTTTGATTCCTTTTATACTATTTCACAAATTAGCCGCCCCCCCCCCCCTTTTTTTTTAGTCTGCCCTAGGGGCGGGAGATCTCCTAATTTCGGTTTCTAGGGTCACCTTATGCTTCCCCCATGAGCTGAGAACTTAATTTAAAATGGGCCTCGATTTTATTTATTTGTATTTTGTAATTGTGCCTTTGTCCAGTCACATGATTTCACTTTGTACTTAAAAACTTGGCACTGTCATCATTTATTGCTATTTATTGTTCAGTTGCTATTGCTATTGGGCATCAGTTGTTCTGTTGCCCTCTTTCGAATGAGCCATGCATGCATTATGGATGTGTTTAGCGAATTGGGATACCTCAAGCAATGTAAAAAAGAAACAATGTGAAGCAAACATATAGCACCAAATAAAATAACCGAATCAGAATGGAAACTTCTTCAGTGTATGTGTGTGTGTGTGTGTGTGTGTGTGTGTGTGTGTGTGTTTGCTGTTTTAAATACCGAAAATGTGAAAATAAAGCAAGTCACAACATGAGAAAGATCGACTGTACTAGTCATAACAAAGCAGGAGACGGCCTGGTCAGCATGCAGCAAAGGGGAATAACTCATATTTAGCCATTCTCATTTCTAAGCATGCCCAATGAGGA
>JAWQFJ010003017.1:11399-13899 GCA_034096865.1 Theodoxus fluviatilis
TTCATTTTATTTATTCATAAAAGAGATGAAAAAGAACATCATCTTCCACGATCCACCACCCACGTTTGGGTTTACAGAGAAGATGAACATTATTTATTCATAAGAGATTTTTAAAAACATCTTCTGCCACGATCGACCATTATCACGTCATTCCAAAACCTAAAATAATTTTTGCTTCAAGTGAGGCTTCCGTGGCATTTTGCATTGCATTTTAGTTTTGCTTTGTAGCAGGAGCATTTGTTCGTTTGACACTTTCTTGGCCCACCAGCACAGTTGCATTCGGCAAAACCTTGACCCCCTGAAGTTGGCTCTGCTACAATAGCAGAGCGAAGAGATACGTGTTTGTCAAGATTCACATCACTCATGGAGAGTAGTCTTTGAGGGCACAAATCGAACTGGTTTTGTGAATACCCCTGTTTTAAAATCCCTGCTTTCACTGCTACAGTAGACATGTCAGTTGTGATGTCTCTGTTTACAATGACACCTAAAATATTTCTGGCATCACCTCTGCCACGATCAACCATTGGCACGGGCATTGCCACATTGTCTCCCACTTCACCGCATTTAAAGTCCACTCTACTTCTCTTCACCATTCTCTCTGCTTGAGATAACTGGCCTGAGAATGCTTCACCAAAGGTCCATTCATGAAGTCTCTGCGGACAGGGTCCAAAGCAGCGTCAATATCTGATAGGGAAAAACTAAATACTGGCGTTGGCGAGGATACGCTTTTATAGCATGAACTTTAGGAAACCAATGATGATCGTGTTGTAATGGACAGCACAGCTCAAGTTCTGACCTGGTATCGATACGATATCATTCTCTTGCAGATCAGGGGCCCTGTGCATAAGGAAACTTTAGTCAGACTTAAGATCGAGGTAGCATGCTCAGCTCAACGAATCTCTAAGTCAGTGTACATGAGAGGTCTCAACTTCCCTAAGTTAACGATTATTCCATTTCATGCACTCCTTTTTAACTGAACGCTGAGGAAGTGTTCGGCTGAGACTACTTAGGAGTGAAGCACGCCTTAAATCGAGGCGGCCTATGCACATGGCCCCAGTACTTCTAGCTTTAGAATGTACACTGAAAGGTCGGGGTTTGATCCTCGTCCAGAAGTGACCGAAACGTTTTATGCTTGTTCCCTTCAGGACATGGCTAGGGCTCCACATTAGATCCCTCTCCGATATCGCCATGACCATATGGAGTGCAAATGAAATGTTCTGCAAATAATGTCCGATTCTGTGCTCATGGCTGATGACCAAATCCAAATCTCTTGCTGTCGTCAGATATGATCTGCACAGCGCCGCGCTGTGGTGCGTGCTGAAGAACGCTGCCGACGGCCTTCGCCTGGACGGTCAGGTTGACCTCTTCCACAGCCTGCGTCTGGCGCAGTGTGCTGTGCCCGATTTCCACCCATCCCGGGTATCGTTTTGACTTTTTTGTGTGTTTTTCTCCTCTTCCCATGCATCTTCCTCCTTTTCTCGTCTTTCCACTTTTCCTAGACATCGTCCTGATTGGTTTTCTTGCCGTCCTGCATGTACATGTAGTATTCCCGTTAGTGTCGTCAGCACTTCCGCGCTCTATTTCCCTTAACTCATCATCGTTTTTGTTTCTATTGATATCTTTGCTCCCCCATATATATTTGTTTTTCCTGGTTATTCCTAGAGGCTTAATGTCATTTTTATACCCCCTTGTTTTCAAGGTTTTTTTCTCTCTGTCTTACGTTTTTGTTTTCAATTTGTTAATCGTTCAAATTATTTGTCTTTAGCCTCACGTATTTCCCGCCTTTTTACATTTTTTGTTGTCATCATCGTTATTCCTGTATCTTTATCTGTTTATTTATCATGTTTCTTTAACTTTACACTTAAAACCACTACAGAGGCTATGTTAGGCTTCGTTTCAGTTTGGAGACTCAGTTCGGTAAATCGCTGGAAGTTACTACAATCTTGTGAAAATATATGTTCCATTATTTCAAAAGTTCTTCTATCGCAAGTAGAGCGACATGTGCCCATGGCCAGCACAGTATGATTTGTAGGTGAATCAATTTGAGAAAGATGTTAAAATTAGCTTTTCCTTGAGTTTGTATCTTGGAACGTGGTTCCTGCGACTTCTCGTCTGATGCTTTCGTAATGTTGAGGAAATCGTTTGCTGCCTGCTCGTTTCAGGAGGAGTTCATCAAATGTCTGGCATTTCTGCTGAAGTACGGAGATGGAGGAAGAAGCCAAGCTTACTCCCGAGGCATTCGTTGCAGTCAAGTTGTTGTCCGCGCTTGCTGAAGTACGGAGATGGAGGAAGAAGCCAAGCTTACTCCCGAGGCATTCGTTGCAGTCAAGTTGTTGTCCGCGCTTGCTGAAGTACGGAGATGGAGGAAGAAGCCAAGCTTACTCCCGAGGCATTCGTTGCAGTCAAGTTGTTGTCCGCGCTTGCTGAAGTACGGAGATGGAGGAAGAAGCCAAGCTTACTCCTGAGGCATTCGTTGCAGTCAAGTTGTTGTCCGCGCTGC